>MCJB01016314.1:40791-103483 GCA_002018475.1 Nicotiana obtusifolia
CTCCCACTAAGAATTTTTCTTTGAGTGTAAGGTCAATAGGAAGCAAGGAAATGTTTGGACCACAACGGGGCAAATGACGGATTCACCACTTTCCCAAGATTATAACTCTTTCTCCTTTTCTTAAATTTTTCTGGTACGACTAAAGCTAATCCCTGAATCCTTTGTAGGTACCTTGCAATTAGACCGTTGATACGAAAAAGGCATTATATATGGCAAACCGTTCTCAAACAATCGGAGCACCTTGTACAAAACGAACCGCTAGGCTTCACCAATTGTAGCCCTGTATACTGCTCAACCAATCAGAGCACCTTGTCCAAAACGAGCCGCCGACTTCACCAATTGGAGTCCTGTATATAGCAAATCGTCAGCGCTTGCACCCTGCTCCATCACAACAGAGACCAAAATAGACAGTCGCAAACCTCGTCACCGACGTTCTGCCAATCGATGACCGCAACGTAGCTTCACAGTCAAGAATCTCTTTGGGCATGCTTTTCTTTTCCTTTGCTATTATCTTGAATTTTTTGATGATTTGCTCATGCAGCTTCAGACATGACTACATTTTAAGTCAATCACTCCTAAGAGGAGATCACTTTACATTTTAGTGCAAAGATCTCCCAACAAGCGGAGATGCACTCTACAAATCAAGCTCTCCAAACAAGCGGAAACACTTTACAGTGCAAAGCTCTCCTAACAATTGAAGATGCACTCTACCAGTCAAGCTCTCCCAACATGTAGAGACACTTTTCAATGCTTCGACAGCTATGGAACGGTATACAACCCGGCTAACAAATTGAGTCAAGTTAAACCATCCCATCATCCCGATCCCAAATAACAACTCGCCGACAGCCAGGCATCATCATTCATACATCATTCACATCACATATTAATATATTCTCCATTTCAATATATGGGTATGCGTGTGTTTCATTTTTGTAGGAACAAATATAGCAATGTGGAATGTTTTCTAAGCAGTAAACCAAACTACAACACTATGAGGAACAACAAACTCATTAGCAGGCCAAGGATCCAAGTTCAAGCACAAAACGACCAGTGGAACTCCAAAATTTCAAATCCTTCAAGTCAAGCCGCAAAATTCAAGCTATCGTGAGTGCCCAATCCTCCGTCTCGCCGTATTGTCATATTACGATACTTGGGCCATTCCTGCGAGTATCGCACCCTCAAAATCCTCACTCTAGAATTACATGAGGCCTGATCCCCGTTAAGCCCGAGGTCGTAAGCAATTCAAAGCCAGAATTTGGCCCCAACTTCCCAAAATCTTCCCAAAAATCCTCCCAGAATCTTTCTTAACTCCCAGTCTTGCAGCTCATGATATTCATGCCTTTCCTTCAATGAATGCCTAAAGTCAGAACAAAATTGGCTTTGGATTAATTTCTTTGCTCGAAAACCCTTTCTTCATCTCCGGTCAAAGAGGGGCAGCTGTTGACGATCAATTTTGACACTTCTTTTGAAAATTAATTTACTTGTACTTAATAATTTACAATAAATATTTTGAATGAATTTTCTATCAATAAATACCTATTTATAAAAATTGATTATGTATTAATTTGAAATTAATCACCTAGTATTAGTATTATATGACTACAGATATACTTACTATTTTAATATTGTTAAAACAATCTTTTGTACACACCTCATATGCTCTGTAATTAATTTGACAAATTATTTCTCAATTTTAGATAAACAGGCTACTATGTTAATTAGCGCCGTAATTTAGAAAATAAAGTATTTTATAAATAACTAATTATAATAATTAGTAGTATATTAACTAATTATAATAATTGGAAATTAATTAAGTTTAGTTAAATTCATTTCAAAGAGGTTAAAGACCAAATCTACAATTACAATTCTTTAATTAATTACACAAGGGCCATTTCTTTAATTAATTTCAGTCGAATGTGCAAGCCCAGATCCGAATACGGTCCAGTCCAAACAACCCCTTCTCTCCAAGTTCGCAATCCGCCCCAACCTATTTGAACCAATCAAACATGCCATGTCACCAGTCTCCCACACTAACAAAACAAACACAACTTATCTTATTCATTTATTCCCTATATCAACGGCCCACAATGTTACTCTACTTTGCTCTTTAATTTTTAAGACCCACAGAGACTTAATCTCAATCTTTTGATCACAAGGATCCAACAGCCATCAAAATTCATTACAAAATTGATTTAATCCCTAATTATCAGGCCCCTTGATCCAGTGATCCAACGACCGAGATTCATTCTCGCAATCTTATCCTAGAGACGGCCAACTCCTAATCCCCTAACCCTAATCATTCACTCCAAAGACTTAGCCGCCCCTTTCCCCTTCATCTCTCATCTCTCTCAAACTCACCATACCCGTCAACCGCAAAACCTTGCAATAATTAGTGCAAGGTCATGAATCATGACCGGAAATCATTTCTTCTGCCTTCATATCCTTGCCCATTTCACCTTCGAAATTCAAATCCCCTAAATCCTAAACCAAACCTAGAGATGAAACTTCAAATCATCAATGGTTTTTCAAATCCATGGCATGCATTGCCATCCGTCTTGTTTCTGCACTATGAATTTCATCACTCTTTTTCCGTTTTCAGCATTTCATTTTAAAAGCTCTAATGTTTGAGTCACAAACCAATGGGTGAAATCTCAAATTGTCTGTAATTTTCTTGTGTTAATTCTAATCAAAGTGCATTGGAGCCTCCTCAGAACCTCAGTATGATTATTCAAGGTCCAGAGGTCAAACTCAATGACCTTTGGACATTGGGGCTTTACCCGATGGATTTTGCCATCAATGGTCAACTTCCTCTCTTCTCAGGTAAAAATCCATCACCAATTTCATCTCCGTCTATCTAATTTTTACTCACCTATGCTTGCATCATCTAGTAGTCTTCATCTTCTACTACTGAGTTTGAATTTTGCTGAAACCCTAAGCCATTAATGGCACTATAAATAGAGCCTTGATTTCTTTCACCTAACGCAACCTAAGAACCACCTAACAACATCTAACAACTTGCAATCACACCAAACAATAGTCTAAAGTTTCATACGAGTTGAAAGACTAGGTTTCATTTCAAATTTGATCTCTATTGCTTTTTGTTTTCGAGTTTCTTCACTGCTCAAGAGCTTGAAATCTTGGTTTTCATACAGCTATGTTAGAAACTATTTACCCTTAAAAATAGATTACAATTGAATTTATACGCGGTTTTAAGGATATGTGGATTAATCCAATACAAGTGATCAATGAAATTATATTAAGCAAATAAAAGACGAAATAAATGGCCAAACTAATCAATAATTAATGCAATCATATGGAATATAAGAGCTGTAAATACAATGCAAGCTTTTGAAAGGCTCATCACACTTCACAAAAATCATCACTTCTATTTCATTGGCATACAAGAATCAATGCAACAAGCAAGGAAAATAGAGAGATACAAAAGAAGGATTGGCCTACCTCAAGGTGTGGTCAACGTTTCTAATAAGATCTTGGCATTAATAGAAGACACATATGAAGTCATAGTACTACATGACATGGTACAACAGCTAACTCTAAGGCTACTTCACAAAGAAACTCAAATGGAATTCATCCTCACTCTAGTATATGCAAAGTCTACTCAAATTGAGAGAATAGAACTGTGGGATTCATTATATGACATTGCACAGGACATGACAGTTCCATGTCTGGCAGGGGGTGACTTCAATGTCATATGGGATGAAGAAGAGAAATTTGGAGGCCTCCTAGTGCCAATCAATGAAGTAGATGACTTCAGACACTGCCTCAACACTTGCAACTTAACTGACCTTGGATTCAAAGGCAGCATCTTCACATGGTGGAATGGCAGAGCAGAGGAAGACTGCATCTTTAAAAGATTAGATAGATGCCTTGCCAACATAGAATTCCAGCAAGCTTTCCCAAGGCTAGAAGTCACTCACCTGTCCAAGATAGGCTCAGACCACAACCCCCTTCTTTTAAAGTGTGATATGGAAGCAATACCAATCAAGAAGCCATTCAAATTCCTCAATCTCTGGATCAAACATGAATCATTCAAATCAGTAGTGAGAGAAAACTGGCAAGCAGACTTCTATGGTGACCTCTTCATCCTCTTTAATCACAAGCTCAAAAAGCTTAAAAAACCTCTATCACTATGGAGCAGAACAACCTTTGGAGACATATTCCAAAACATTGCAAGTATGGAAGAGGTTGTTGTGGTTCATGAAAAGAAATTTGAGGAAAGACCAACATAACAAAATCGAGAAAGACTACAAAAGGTCCAAGCTCTGGTAATCAGTCACCTAGCAATAGAGGAAGAGTTCTGGAGACAAAAAGCAAGCATGGCATGGTTCAAGGAGGGAGACAGAAACACCAAATTCTTCCATGCCCAAGTAAATGGTAGAAGAAAAAGGCTCCAACTAAGGAGAATTCAAAATAACACAGGCAGCTGGATTGAGGAACAGGAGCAAATTGCAACAGAAGCAGTCAAATTTATATAGAACAATTCACAGAGACTGCAATACCAACCAACTTCAGCATACTTGACAACATCCCTCAATTGATAAACATGGAGCAAAACTCAGAATTGATCAGGCAGCCCACAAAAGAAGAAACCAAGCAAGTTATCTTCAGTCTAAATGGCAACAGTGCAGGGGGACCAGATGGCTTCACATGTGCTTTCTATCAAACATGCTGGGACATAATAGGAGAAGACATACACAATATGGCCATGGCTTTCTTCTCAGGGAAATAGCTACCAAAATGTGTTACCCACACAAACTTGGTACTGCTACCCAAAAAGAAAGAAGTGACAACATTCTCATACATGAGGCCCATTAGCTTAAGCGGTTTTGTTAACAAAATCTTTTCAAGAATCATTCATGAAAGATTGGTGGAGCTACTGCCCAACTTAATTTCCCAAGAACAAGCTGACTTTGTTAAAGACAGGACCATTTCTGAAAATGTCCTTCTAACTCAATCATCACAGACATCAGACTCAGAACAAAAGCTTTCGACAGAGTATCCTGGCTATTTTTGACAAACACCCTGAGAAAAATAGGGTTCTGTGAGACCTTCATTGGTATGGTCTATTGCATCATTGGCAACAACTGGTACTCGGTTCTCATAAATGGTCAATCACATGGTTTCTTCAAATCGTCAAGAGGAGTCAAGCAAGGAGATCCACTATCACCTGCACTATTTATTCTTACCGCTGAAGCCCTCTCAAGAGGTCTAAATGCCCTACACCTAAACCTATACTTTTGTGGCTATGGACTACCCAAATGGAGCCCAAAGATAAACCACCTAGCATATGCAGACGACACTATCATCTTCACTTCATCTGATGCCACTTCCATGCAACTAATCATGGAAACTTTAACTGCATATGAGACAACATCAGGGCAGAAGATCAACAAAAGCAAATCTGCAGTGTATCTGCATCACTCAGCAAACTTTGAGGTGGTTACAAAAGTGGAGAGCATCACAGGTATAAAAAAGCAGGAATTCCCCTTCACATACCTAGGATGCCCCATTTTCTACTCAAGAAGGAAGATGTCACACTATCAAGAACTCTTCAACAAAGTCTTAAACAAGCCGCAGTCCTGGAAAGGAAAACTACTCTTAGTCTGAGGCAGGTCAGTTCTGATCTCACATGTTCTCCAAAGCATGCCCATATACCTTCTATCTGCTGTCAACCACCCCCCCCCCCCAAAATGTCATCAATAAACTACACAAACTCTTTGCATAATTCTTCTGGAGCAACACTGTTGGAGGTAAGAGCAGGCACTGGGCTTCCTGGAACACACTATGTATGCCATGTGAAGGGAGGAGCAGGTTTCAAATCCTTACATAATGTGTCAAAAGCTTTATTCTGCAAGCTGTGGTGGAACTTCATAACCAAGCCAAGTCTCTGGAGTGCTTCCATGAGTCAAAAATACTGCAAGAAGTTAAATGCAATCATAGTTCCATGGAAAAATGGATCACACATATGGAGGTAAATGCTTGAATGTAGAGACATCATTGAGCACCAAATCATTTGGCGTCCAAAAATGGGATACTCACTTTTTTGGTTTGATAACTGGACAGGATTGGGAGCACTGTACTTCACTGTGCCAAATGACTTTCCAATTAATGAAACCATACATAATGTGTATGATGTACTGCAGAATGTTGGACATTGGAATCTGGAAAAAATTTTAGAAATGCTGCCCAAGAATTAGCACTGCACATAGCAGAAAATGTCAAGCCACCAAATAGGGAAAACAACATAGATATACCATATTGGATGCTAGAACCTCAAGGCCATTTCAGTGTCAAAACTGCCTGGGAGTATCTGAGAAAGTGGGATGAACCCAAAAGAGCATTCAAAATGATTTGGGTACAAGGGCTGCCATTTAAGATTGCATTCTTCATGTGGAAGGTATGGAATGCTAAACTGCCTTTAGATGACTTCATGAAGAGACTGGGATATAAAATGCCATCAAAATGTTGGTGCTGCACAGAACCAAAGGAAGAAACCATGGTGCACCTCTTCTACACATCCAACACTGCAACTAAAGTGTGGCAATACTTCCTCTCAAGAGCAGGAATAAAATTGGAAGGCTTAACCTTTCACCAAGCAATAATAAAATGCTGGACAACACAAACAGTTCCCAGGATTAAATCAGTTTTACAAGCTGTCCCATCATGTATTGTATGGGAACTCTGGAAAAGAAGAAACAGCTGCAAGTATGGAGAACAAGTTACCACCAGCAGAGTCATCTATTAGATCTCCACAACACTACAGGCATTGGTCCAAACTAGAAAACCAGGAATCAAGGCTCCTCACAAATGGCAGGATCTTCTGCACATGATGGAAAATTATATTCCAAGAATAATATACAATAAAGTAATTTGGGAATTCCCAAGGGCAGGGTGGATTAAGGACAACACTGATGGAGCATCCAAAGGGAATCCAGGAAGAAGCTCAATAGGTTTTTGTCTGAGAGATTAAGCAGGGGAGATCATATATGCACTTGGCAAAGAAACACCAGAAGGAACAAACACAGTAGCAGAAGCTACAGACATAGTAGAGGCAGTGAGATTCTGCAGATCACACAACTATTCCCACATCTGGTTGCAAACAGATTCAATGTTGCTAAACAACACAATCAATGAAACACGGAAACCACCTTGGTGCATAACTGAGCAGATAGAGGAGGTGCTGCAAATAAAAGAAGCTCTCACACTCAAGGTGACACACATAAACAGGGAAGGAAACAAGTTAGCTGACCATCTAGCAAACTATGCACTAGAAATTGGAAGAATTGAATGTCATAATTTATGGCAGTTAGATGCACAAGGTCGAAAGATACGAAATGAAGATAAACTCCAATGCCTATACATAAGAGTAAAGATAACAAAGTGGAAAGGAAAAACCAGGACAGTGGCCACTACAACGAAATAACAGCCTAGGATCAAACAATCTTCTAACAACATGCTTTTCATATAAACTCTATGATGATCATAGAATACTTGGTGTTAGCTAGTTCTTATTCTTTACATTCGTGCTAATAGTTGATGATTTTTTATGCCTCATTAGGATTTGTAAGGTAAGGTTAAGCCCAGTATCTGTTGCATAGGTCCTATGCCTTTGGACATACCCATATGGCTATGAGATTATATGCCCTCGTTAGACTTTGCCGGCAGCTACCGCATGAATCCTCTACATGAGGCTGCCATAAGGGCAATATGATGCGTAGAGGAGTAATTATATCGCCAAGGCATAGAGGCAACATTACTACTGGAGCTTTTGTCCCCCTTACTTGTACTAGTCCTTTGTGGCTTTTTTTGCTTTTATATTTAGTTAATAGATTTAGCCCTAGGCACATCGCCTAGGGATTTTGCTTTAAAAAAATGAGGTAAATGTGCCGTGCCTTTTCAATGAGGTGCAGCAGGCACTGAACTGGGTAAGGCATTATTACTTTCCAAACGACCTTTACATAGGGTTTGATGTTTCTCACGTTTTTCTTCTTTTTGCAGGCCTCGCTACTTCATCACGAGAGGTTCCTTGGGTACCGGGTTGAGGTCAATCAGCTTGAGCTTGTGATCAAGGAGCTTGCACAGAAAAGGACATGTACAAGCTTCTCAGCGAGCAACAAGAAGGCATCGTTAAGATCCTCCAGGCCGAGTTAGATGCAGCTATGAAAGAAACATCTGTCTTAAGGCAGGAGCACGTCAACTTGGTGGAAAAGGTAAAGGTTTTTATAGTTAGATATGAGGATCCGGTCGTAGTGGCTAACAACAATACCTCGCAGGTCCAGCACAATATTGACCAAATTGACCAACTCTGAAAGGAGATGGATGAGATCCAAGTAATGGCCGACGGGTGGAAACGCACGATGGACCTGCTGGCATCGGAGAAGGAGACTGCCCATGCCAAGCTGTCTTCGGTAGAAATTCTACTTCGGGTGGCGAAGGAGAATGATGATAAACGAGCTATGCAAAATGAGGATCTCTGAACACAACTGGTCTCGACCATCATTGAATAGGATTCCCTTAGTAAAGAGCTTTAAATAATAAGGTCCAAGTTTGAGATAACCTCGGCCAATGTTGACTAGATGGTGGCTCAATACAAGGCCAATCTCAAAGCAGTCAAGGCTCGCCTAAAGACCATTGCTGAGTACGTGAGGCGGCTATCCTGAAGGGAGACCCTCGAACAAAACCATGCCCGAGGGGCCTATCTGTCGAGATCGAGGAGGCAAGAAGACTTGAGGTCGAGGCGAAGAAGCTAGCTGAACCAAGGTGAGGAGGGCTCCGAAGGCCTTGACGGTTCTGGTGACGAATCGGGCTCCAACGAAGATCAAGCGTAAATGCCATACGACTTTTTAGTTTTTCTATTATGTACATATTTTTTGTTCAGTTCGAGGCCTTTTTGTTGGGCCAGTGTAAAGATATTCTGGAATATATTAAATTTTCCCCTTTTGACAATTTCAAGTCTCTACCATCTTAGCATCATTTTATAATTTCAAATATTTCTAATGCCCTAGCACATTATCAAACGTAGTAACAACTCATTTATTTTTCAGATGTCATATCAAAACCTGACCCCGATGCAATTCTTAGACGATGCCTTTGCCGAGGGTAACCTTTAACAGGTTTAGAATTTGGTTGAAGGCCTTACGTTTTGATTATGGTCTCCAAACATCTCCGAATCATTTTTTAGGGTGGCCATAACCTTTTACGTTTAGGCACTGCCTAATAGGTTTTACGCCTTCGTGTTTTGATGACCCGAGCTGGCCGAACATATTTCGGACGACAATCCCCGAGAGGGAGTAGCCATTTGTGCTCGGATAGGGTTGGCCCTTGTGCTTGATAGTGCGGTTAGGAATAGCCCTTAGGCTCCACGCTTTAAGAAGCAAAAGTATGTAATAACAAAGTAGAAACTTCCTTTAATTTCTGTGTGTAACGTAAAAGATTGAAAGCGTGTAAAAACTTGTATTATCGCTAAGGTGGCCTACGTGGGCACGATTCACTTGACCATTTGGCCCTTACAATAAATCCTAAAAAGCGAGCCTAGACTGTTCAAGCAGAAAGTTTCCTTCCTTCCTTATTAAGAAGCTTGACCCGAGGGTAATGCCCCCAGTTTTAGAGGTCGATCTTGAGAGGGCTCGGATACTGTTGATGAGACCATTATACCGATTTGAAACCGGTCTTTGTTTCTAAGTTAGCACGATTTACTGTTGCTGCATTAATAACCTTGCTGGAAAACCCATTTGGGACAAAACCAGTTCAAGGGAAAAGAAGTGCAACGCGTGCGTGCAGACCTAATATTTACATTCTCCTTTGGTTGTTGCCTGCAAGTGTTAGTCCGATTCGTAATATTATAAAATTTTTATTGAGGTCGTACCTTGGCAGTAGTACCGCTTTAAGTACATCACAATCCAGTTGTTCAGTAGCTGTGCACCGTTTCATGCTTCGAGTTTGTATGAACCTTTACCGGTAATCCGATGAGTCGATATGGTCCTTTCCAATTCGGTCCGAGCTTCCTCTCATTCCGGTTCTGGGTGTGCAGTGTTTATTTTCTTAAGACCAAATCCACAATATTGAAGTGTCAGAGGTTGGCTATTTGGTTGTAATATCTTCCTATCTGCTGCTTCCGGGCGGCCAACCGGACTAGGGAGGCCTCGCACCTCTCTTCCAATAGTTCCAAGCTCGTAGTCATGGCCTCACCGTTTGATTATTCGGTCGCATATCAAAACTCGAGGCTCCGTTCTCCCACTTCGACCGGTATTAGTGCTTCGGCACCATATACCAAAGAAAATGGAGTGGCCCTGGTACTAGGTTTCGAGGTTGTACAATATGGCCACAAGACTTCGGGCAGAATTTCCTTCCATTTAACTTTGGCATCGGTCAACCTTTTCTTCAAGTTTTGAAGTATTGTCTTTTTTGTGGATTTTACATGTTCATTCCCATTTGGGTGGTAGGGTGTTAACAAGAACTTTTTGATATTATGGTCCTCGAGAAATTTGTTTACCTTGATGCCGATGAACTGCTTCCCGTTATCACACACTATCTCGGCTGGAATTCTGAACTGGCATATTATATGGTCCCAAATGAAGTCGATGACTTCTTTTTTATGGACCTTCTTGAACTCTTGAGCTTCGACCCACTTAGAAAATAGTCGGTCATAAACAATATGAATTGAGTCTGCCTGGTGCCCACAGCCTGGTAGGGGACCGATAATGTCCATTCCTCACTTCATGAACGACCATGGTTACAAGACTGAATGTAGTTGCTCTCCGGTTGATGGATCATTGGTGTATGCCTCTGATAGCCATCGCTTCTCCGTACAAAGTCCTTCACATGTTTCTCTATGTCGATCCAGTAATAGCCGGCTCTGCTTATCTTACGAACCAAAGATTCTGCTCCGAATGGTTTTCGCAAGTACCTGAACTTGCTTCAGAACATATTCGGTGTCTCCGGGCCCCCAGCATATGGCAAGTGGGCCATCGAACATTCTTCTGAACATAGTACCTTTGGACAGGGTAAACTTGGTTGCCTTCATACGCAGAGCTCTCGATTATTTAGGATCCGAGGGAAATTTCCCAGTCTTCAAGTAATCAATATACTTGTTTCTCTAGTCCCAAGTTAAACCGGTTTAGTTTATTTCAGCATGGCCTTCTTTCACTACTGATTTCATGAGCTGTTCGACTGTTCCTGAGCTGAATTAATCGTCATCAACTGATACCCTCATTTAGCTAGAGCATCAGCTCTGCTAGTTTGATCCCGGGGTATATGTTGTAGGGTCCATTCCACGAATCGATGCAACGTTACTTATAATTTGTCTAAGTACCTTCGCATTCGTTCCTCTTTTACTTCGAATGTCCCATTGACTTGATTTACCACAAGGAGGGAGTCACACTTAGCTTCGACCACTTTGGCCCCCAGACTTTAAGCTAATTCAAAACATGCAATCATGGCCTCATACTCAGCCAAATTGTTAGTCAATTTCACAGTTCTAATAGATTACCTAACTACGTTGCCCGTAGGTGGCTTCAACATGATACCGAGTCCGGACCCCTTTGAGTTTGAGGCACCGTCGGTAAAGAGGGTCCAGATTCTCGAGGAAGTCCCCGAGGTTAACAACAATTCCTTTTTCGACTTCGGGTATTTTGGCGGGCGTGAAGCTGGCCACGAATTCTGCCAACATTTGAGATTTGATGGCAGTCTGAGGTCGATATTCGATATCGTACCCTCTAATTTCCACGGCCGATTTGGCCAACTGGCCCAAGAGTTCAGGTTTGTGCATTATGTTCCTTAGAGAGTAAGAAGTTATGACGCATATGGAGTGGCATTGAAAATATGGCTTTAACTTTCTGGAGATGCTTAGCAAAGCGAGCGCCAATTTTTCTAGCTCAGGATACCTTGTTTCGGCCTAGCGTAGTGTTTTGCTAACATAATAGATGGGAAATTGCTTACCTTCCCGAACTAAGAGTCCACTTACTGCTATCTCTGATACCGCTAAGTAAAGGCACAAACTGCTCTTCTGCCTTCGGAGTATGGAGCAAGGGTGGACTCGAAAGGTACATTTGAGTTCGTCAAAAGCTTGCTGGCACTTCGGGGTCCACAATAGATTATTCTTCTTCTTCAATAATGAGAAGAATTGATGGCTCTTATCGGAAGATCTCGATATGAATCGGCCCAGGGCGGCTATGCGCCCGGCTAGCCTCTGAACGACCTTAACACTGTCCACCATGGTGATATCTTGTATTGCTTTGATTTTATCGGGATTGATCTCGATCCGTCGGTTGGACACGTTGAATACAAGGAACTTTTTGGGTCCTACCCCAAATGCCCATTTCTCCATATTCAACTTCATATTGTATTTCTTCAGTATTTTAAAGGTTTCCTGCAAATGTTTGATATGGTCCTCTGCTCGCAGGAGCTTAACTAACATGTCGTTAATGTAAACATCCATTGATTTTCCTATTTGTTCTTCGAACATCAAGTTTACTAGGTATTGGTAAGTGGCACCAGCGTTTTTTATTCCGAATGGCATAATGCTATAACAATAGGTGCCGAATTTAGTGATAAAGGAAGTTTTTTCTTGATCGCCTGCGTCCATCCGGATTTGGTTGTACCCCGAATAGGCGTCGAGAAAGTTGAGTATCTCGTGACCGGCCATTGCATCAATCATGCGATCGATGTTAGGCAAAGAAAAAAAGTCCTTGGGCACCCCTTGTTCAAGTCTTTGTCATCTACGCACAATCTTAATTTATTTCCCTTTTTAGGAACTACTACTATGTTAGCCAACCAGTCCATGTACTTAACTTCCATAATGGAACCTATTCTAAGAAGTTTGGATACGTCGTCTTTGATGAATGGATGATTGACTTTGGACTGGGGCCTCCTCTTCTGTTTAACCGGGTGGAACTTCTGATCCAAGCTTACAATCTAGTTTAGCTATAAGGAATCTAGATGGGACCAAGCATTACAATCTACTTTAGCTATAAGGAATTTAATGGGTTTTTTCCTGAGCTTGGGAGTTAACCCCGTGCCTAGGTATACCTTCCGATCGGGCAAGTGTTTGATCAATATGACTTGCTCCAGCTCCTCGACCGTTGATTTTGTGGCATCGTAATCGTTAGGGTTGATGAACGACCTAGGAACTTTGTAATCATAATCCTCGCCTGCTTATTGCTTCTCCGGTTCGGTTGGGGCTGGTCTCCGTGATTGCTATTTAGTTTCTTCCTTCCTAACCGGCTCCGGGTTCTTTGATGTCGAGAGTGAGGACATCGGGATCACCTCATCAACCGCGAATATTTCTATTGCGGTCGGCTGCTCTCCGCAAACCGTCTTGATCCCTCCCGGTCTGGGGAACATTAGTGCCTGGTGTATTGTTGAGTTTACTGCCCTCATGTTATGAATCCATGGCCTCTCGAATAGAGCATATATCTCATATCCCTTCAATCACATAAACTTCATTTCCTGAATAGTTCCGGCGGTGTTCAGTGGCAGGGTTATCTCCCCTTTACAAATTTTGCATGCCATGTTGAATCTGTTTAAAATATGGACTGCATCCACTATTTGGTCTTGTAGACCCAGCTGCTCTACGACCCTCGGTCCGATTATATTGGTCGATCTATCTGGATCAATTAACACACACTTAACTCGAGACTTATTTATGAGCACAGATATTACTTGTGCATCATTATGCGGTTGCACGATGCCTTCAACGTCCTCATCGTTGAAAGATATGGTCCCCTCCGATATGTAATCTCGAGTTCGTTTTTCTCTTGTAATGGACACCTTAGTGTGCTTTAGCATTGGCCCCTTAGGGACGTCGAGTCCATCGAAGATATTGTTAATGACGTGCTAAGGTTCCTCTTGCTCGGTCTGGCTGTTGGAGTCCCTATTCCTGAAGTGATTTTTGGCTCAACTACTACGAAATTCCCCGAGGTGCTCGTTGTTGAATAATCGGGCCACTTCTTCTCTTATTTGTCGGCCGTCTTCGGTCCTGTGGCCGTGTGTGCCCTGATAGTTACACATCAGGTTGGGGTCTCTTTGGGCAGGATCGGACTGCAATGGTTGAGGCCACCTGGTATCTTTGATACGTCCGATGGCAGATACGATGTCGGCAGCATCAACACAGAAGTTGTATTCCGATAATCTCGGTGCCTCCCTGGCCCCGAGGGGCTTGTCAAAATCGGTTTTACTCATGAGTCCCCCGTTATTGTCGCCTCGATCGCTCCTTTTTTCATTCCTTGTAAGGTTACGTCCGGATCCACTACCCCTTCGATCTCCGCTATAGGGTTGGTACTGATCTCTATTTGGTCTTGGTTCATGATCGACGACTCTTTTAGACCTGTCATCAGTTCTAATTGGATAAGCGGACCCGGAGGGGGCCTCGAGCGAATCATCCTCGACTCTGATTTTTGATTGGTACCTGTTATAGACGTCATCCCAAGTTACCACCAGGTACTCTATCAAATTATGTTTCAGCTGCTATGAAGCCAAGGAGCTTTGGAGGTTGAGTCCTAGAGTGAATGCCTGAATGGACCAATCGTCTACAACCAGAGACAGGTCGTTTCGTTCCATTTGAAACCTCGACACGAATTCCATAAGCATTTCGTTATCTCTTTATTTAACTTTGAAAAGGTCATATTTTCTGGTCTGGACCTTGATGGCCCTGGCATGACCTTTTACAAAAGTATTTGCTAGCATAACAAACAAATAAATGTTATTACGGGGTAGGTTGTGATACCATATCATCTGGTCTGGACCTTGATTTCTTCCTCTTCTAAGTCATTTCTGGTGATGGCATAGTGTAGGAGGTCACATGTTCTTTTGGATCCGTGGTTCCGTTATACCATGGAATTTCGGGCATATGAAACTTGTTCGGGATTGGTTTCGGTGCCGCGCTTGGAGGGAAACACTTTTGGACAAATTTCTTGGAATCCAGGCCTTTGAATATCGGGGGTGTTCCTAGAATTTGATCAACTCTGGAGTTATTGGTCTCCACTTTTTTTTCGTTGGCTTTGATCTTCTTTTCCCCCAATTCCACCCGCTTCGTCAGTTCCTCAAGCATCTTTATTATTTCGGGGTTTATCCAGGGTTCAAGTTCACCCGGCTTTTCCGTAGTTTGTTCATTTCTTCGGGTGTATTCCCAGGATAGTTCGGGCTCAACTCTGCTGGGGGCATGACTTTGGTTCTGTAGCTGGGCTATGCCACCTGTTGAGCTTGCAACATTTCGAAGATCACCCACAAATTAATCTCATCGCCATCACCGTCTTGTGCGCCCCGGGCTATTAATCGTGCTCCTCTACGAACGTTGTTCTCGCGGTCGGTAGGCAAGTTTGCGTCGACGGCCATATGTGAGTTGGCATCGATTGAGTCCGCAACCGAAACTCTGTTGGGGTCAATAGGGGGCACCTCATTGCTAGGCACTATATTGTTATTCTCACCATGGTGGCCAGAATCAGCATCAACGTTCAAGTGAGCAGATTGAGAGTTTGACATTCTTAAATGGACCTAAAATTAAAATCTCAAAGAGCAAATGTAAAATCGAGTGCGTTATGGAAATTTTTATCAAATCACCACTATTATTCTTATCCCCATGCTGGGCACCAATTAAATTTATACGCGGTTTTAAGGATATGTGGATTAATTCAATACAAGTGATCAATGATGCTATATTAAATAAATAAAAGATGTAATAAATGGCCAAATCAATGATAAGAATGAGTTTGAGCTGCCTTCAGTTCCGAGCTTGCACATATGAAGAACTTATGAACAAAAATAAGAACTTTGAATAACTTGTAGAAACAGAAAGAACAAAGGTATAGTGTCTTGGTATGCGTGTTACAGTATACCTAATGAATAATTAGTAGGGGATTGTTGCCCTAGGTACAATTCTAAGAAAGGTAAAAACCTTCTTTCTCGCTAATTACTGATTTTTTGCCGATATGGGCCGAGATTCGTGTCATGATATACGGTTGGGCACAATTATCACCGCTCTTTGTTAGTCGTGTGAGATCATTTGGTAATTCTCTCAGAAGTCTTGGGACTCAAACCGGACCTGGGGTATGCGTGGCAACGGCTCTGAGGGCAGGTGTCTAGCTTGGGCCCTGATCGGGAGGCTCCTAGTTTTGATTCTGATTCCTTGCAATCACGTCCTTGCTCCATTTGCCTCAACTGGAAACTAGGGTGCTCGTTGTACTCGACTTTACCGGTATACAAAAACCTTGTTTGATCTGCTGCCCTAGAAAAGGTCAGTGTACGTCCACCCACTCTCTAAATGCTTAATTCAAAAATCATGAACATGCTACTGTCTTTCTGTTAATTGCTTCATTTTATGTTGTTTGTCATTAGTCTATGATTTTTTATTCTCGTTCATAATGATTTGTTGATTATTTGTGATTAGCTATTATGTTTTCATCAGTATTGATAAAGTTGCGATATGACTTTATGACTTCTATATTATGTATTAAACAGCCTATGTGATTAAGCTGCTTAACATACCTTAGTCATATCTACCTAGACTTTAGATTTTCCTCTAATGTTCTGTTATAATCTTGATGCCTAGCATACTATATTCTTTTGAGTTCTGCTGTTCTATACGTGGGGTTGCTGTTATATGATTCTAGCTAGAACATACATGACTGTACATAGTCTGACCCTGCATCACTTGGTTAAGGCTTGTGAAGTTGAAGTGTTTAAATGCTTTTCTCTTTGTATATTTATTTTTTAACCTATAAGCATTCTTTGAGTCGTCACTATGAAAGCTTTATATCTGTGTCTAACTATTAGTTGTATCTTTAAGTAAGAAATCTTACTTGCATCTTCTAGTAGTCGTCATCTCACTATTGAGTTTGAATTGCTGAAACCTAAGCCATTAATGGCACTATAAATAGAGCCTTAATTTCACTCACCTAACACAACCTAAGAACCACCTAACAACATCGAAAAACTTACAATCACACCAAACAATAGTCTAAAGTTTCATACGACTTAAGAGACTAGGTTTCTTTTTCTGATTTAAATCGCTATTCCTTTTTGTTTATGATTTTCTTCACTGCTCAAGAGCTCGAAATCTTTGTTTTCATACGGCTAAGTTAGAAATGCCGTTTGGTCTGCTGCCCTAGAAAAGGTTAGTGTACTTCCACCCCCTCTCTAATTGCTTAATTTGAAAATCATGAACATACTACTGTCTTTCAGTTAATTGCTTCCTTTATGATGTTTTTCATTAATCTATGATTTTTTTACTCTGGTTCATAATGACTTATTGATGATCTGTGATTAGTTGTTATGTTTTCATCAGTAATTATTAAGTTGCTATGCGACTTTACGATTTCTATTCTGTATTAAACAGCCAAAATGATTAAGCTGCTTAACATGCCTTATTGATCTCTCATTTCTACCTAGAATCCTCTAATGTTCTGTTATAATCTTGATGCCTATCATACAACATTCTATTGAGTTTTGCTGTTCTATACTTGGGGTTGCTGTTATATGATTCTAGCTAGAACATACATGAATGTACATAGTCTGACCCCGCATCACTTGGTTAAGGCTTGTGAAGTTGAAGTGTTTAAATGCTTTTCTTCTTTGTGTATATATTTGTTAACCTATAAGTATTCTTTGAGTCGTCACTATGAAAGCTTTATATCCGTGTCTAGCTATTAGTTGTATCTTTAAGTAAGAAACAATCTTACTAGGATAAACTTCTGTGAACGTTAGTGATCACTCTGTGCATGTTTTGTTATGATCAGGTTATCTTTCATGAATTATGTTATAGTCATGTTGAATGTTTAACTGTTTTATAAGTTGAATGCAACTCTACTATGTCTAGCTAGTCTAGCTATTAACCTTAGTCTGTACAACTCGGTTTAGTCTGCTTACTGTGATGTTTCCCTGTTCATAAACCTTTAATGATACTAACAATCTAATTTGGTAATGGTTGAGACTCATCCTATCTTGTGAGTTCATATCTTTGGTCGAAATATCTATACATGTGGATGAATGAAAGTCTGGCACGAAACTTTGTTTATCCCTCATGACATCATACTTTTGAACATTGTTCTGAAACTACACTCATTTCTCTATTTCCCTGTTAATCTGAATTGAATATGGTCTTGGAGAAACTTCTTGTTATTACTGATTGAGTACAATAACTTGCTTATTTCAGTACACTCCTATAAAGAAGAGATACTTTTTTCATTTCCAAAATGAAGTGAGACTGATGGTTTGTGATCCTGTTAAGAACTCTTAGGGAATTCCACTCTTAATCTGAAAATTTGTAGTCTTATTTTAAGTTCTGATTGTACTCTAGTGTTCTTAATAACACATGTAGAGGCTCCTGGTTATAACTTTTGTTTGAAATCATTGCTGATATTTTCAAAAGGTTCCAAACAGTATTGGCCTATGTGTGCAAGACTTGAGTTGAACCAACTTGTGATCAATCTATTAGGGCAATAGCATATGTATCCCTAAGCTGTTGCAGCTCTAAACTATGTTCTATTTATCTATCTTTGAGATGTTTGATTCCAATTGTTGGGTTCTTTAGAAATAACAATATGATGTTCCTGCCTATGTGTGTATTTGGAAAGTTGAGCTTCATGTCTATCTAGTATGTTAATCAATCACTTAGGATTGGAAGTATTGTTATAAGAAATGGGAATTGTTTTTGTGTTCTTCATATTATTCTGTTATTCTGTTAAGAAGAGGGTATGCTTCTGTAGCAGGGAATGTTACAGTAGCTGATTTACATTGAAAGAGCCTTATTGGCACTCAAAACTATAGGGAAGAAAAAGTCGTTATGGTTAGGGGTATTTAGGAGTAGAGTTTAAATCTAAGCTGGGCTTCTCTCCCCGGCACAAGCATTGCCCAGGGCCTCGAGCCCCTTGGGAACTTTGAAGTGTCGGGAGATTCCAAAGGGACATCGACCTTGAGTGGAACTCTCTCCTTAGCCCTTAATTCATTGACACTTGTAATTCTCTTTGGGTTTAGTATCTAATGACAACGAAAGGTGTTCAATGTGTTTCACTTGCTATACATAACCACCACATTAGTATAACATCCTTAGTGTTTAAATACTATTTGTTATCTTTCCTTTACTCTTTGCTTTGAAAATTTCATATATGGGCTTGTATTTAGTACTGTCTCTCTGATGACCTTCTCCTCATTTTTTTTAACATGTACAATAGCTTGGGACAACGGAGTTCTTAAGGAACTCAAGCCTTAATCCAGCATTGGTATATCCTGGGAGTCCAGACTCAACTGTCGTCCCTGTTACTATAGGGCCTACCTCCTTGACGCCCCAACACTAGAGTCCTTTCTTTCCCTTTACTCCTTTTTTTTACTGATTTTCCTATTCTATAGATCTAGTATGTCGTTGTCCTTTATTGTGTTCCTATTGTTTTATCTCACGTGTATACAACAATTATATATTTGATTGAATACTTTATTTTATTTTTAATTCATATAAAATAACTTATGCAAGTTTTAAAGAACATAGGAGTAAAAGAAACATTAGATAGCATTTAACAATTCGCTCGCTAATCATAAGCTTTTATTATTAATTCAACATGCTTTGCTAACTCTTCTTAAGGACTTTTAAGCACAAAGGCCTAACAAAAGGCGGTAGTCCTTCTTTCATAACGAAAATGCCAGAACTGAATCACTAGCCCAATTTTTCTAAAAAATAAATCAACTCCTTTCAAAGATCAAGGTGCAGGCGCCCCCAAAAAGGATTTTCCAACGATTCTTTCAAGCCCAATATTTACAACCAAGGTATATCTTAGGCTTATTTTCATGAAACCTTCAGCTCATTAGAGTACTATGAACTTTTATGCTATAAGAAACAAAATGTTTTAACTTAGCTTCTCTTTTACACATTTACTCCCAACCTGACATTCTCATTTCTTTTTCTTCACATGCACCCAATTTCATGATTGACGGCTTATGACTTCCAATAACCATCCCATAAGGCCCAACACTAAAATCACACCTATAAATTCATAAATTGAACATTGCATGTGAGCTATGGATGATGTCTTACCTTGTTAGTTGAAGGCCTCGAGAGTTATTCCCTTGAATCTTCAAGAAATGCGCAAGAATTGTAGTGTAGGAGTTTTAGAGCTCTCCTGTAGTGTTCATTTCCTTCACAAATATCAGATTTTCCTTCTAAAATAACCCCTTAGGCCCTTTTATTAAAATAGAATCGGGTTAGGAGTTTGCCAAAAATACCCCTCCAAGAAAAGTCTGTGGTCGCGGAATTGACCGCAAACCGCTGGGGTACACAAAATAGACTTTGAAATTAGTCCTCCAGGTTTGAATTGGAATTGAATTGGTCCACCACAGATCTGCGGTCCGTATAATGATTATGTAGTCTGCACATTGGACCGCAAAAATATTCCCAGTTGGCCCTACCAATTCCATGATGGGCATACGGTCCGCGAACAGGTATGTGGTATGTACAACTCACTGCGGAAAGGCCCTCAAACCTTGGTTTGCATCTGCCAGAATCCGCAATGATTCCGCGTTCAGCGTAGCCACGCGATCCGCATAACTGACCACAGAATCCCCCTCTCATACTAATTCTTATACCCACTTCGTGATGCATTGCACAGTCCACAAATTCTTACCGTTGCGAGAACTTATTCTATAACCTTCATATCATATTAGCTTGACATTGGCACTATAAAACATTTAATCATTGGAGAGATTCTGCGGAGCCTTACAAATTAACCCCTACCAAACACGGACACATCCCCCGATCGCGAATCACAAGCTCCACAGGCCTATGTGAACGCGGTCCCCTTCCTGCGAACGCAAAAGCCAAGCACTTGCCCATCCCCAGCCTACCTTAATGGTACGCAAACGCGATGCCTAGGTGGCAAACGCGAAGAGGTATGGGTTTATAGGAGAATCTTACGAAAATAATGTTAGTAGTATATCGATGTGTGTGTGTGTGTGTGTGTGTGTGTGTATATATATATACATATATGGCTAGCCGCTGCATATATATATATACCTCTACCTCTACCTCTACCTCGGCCGCGACGTCTCATGTACTTGGCCTGCGGTACCGTCACCTGTTCAGCTGCACCTGACGATCGTGTCCTCCCCATAAGTGAGAGAAGGGAAAATCAAAGATTGAGTCTTAGGGATAAACAAATCCTCATGACATAGAATGAAAGAAAGAAGCTTACTAACAGCCTTGTAGCTTCTCGAAGATAAGTACAGATGTCACTATACCAATCCATAAAACTCTAATAGACTTGCACATGACTCACGAGACCTAAACAATCTGGTGTTCTGATATCAACTTGTCATGACACAAAATTCTACCAGAGCCATGATGGTGCCTAACACCGGTTGGTAGGCATGCCAACAACCAATAAGAATAAATAATGTTAAATAACAATATTAAATAGACTCAATAGCAAAATGATTTAAATAACTAAAGTTAATAGCAACAATACAACTGAAAACCCTCCCACGACCTTGCGTCATCTAGTATGCGAGCACTACCGAATTTCAAAACAGAGTCTGATCCCATATTACAATACTATATGAAAGATAGAGCAGTAACAACATGAACTAAGAGAAATGGGACTTCAAGGCCTGCGAACGAAAATGGTGAGTATATCAAAATCTCCAAAACTAGTACTGATGCCACTCTCTAGAAGTCGCCTCTCTCAGGAGCCCCTGGATCTGAACATAAAAAGTGCTGAGTTTATGAGTATAACCGACCCCATGTACTCTATAAGTAAAAGCTTAATCTCGTGCTGAAAGCAGTGACAAGCAGCACGAGGTCCAATACTCAGTTCCAACAGCCAATAACAACAATAATGGTATAATAACGACAAAAGGAAAAGTTGCTCAAGGAATTCAACTTTTTCCCAATAAGAGGAGAAATAAGCATTCCTTTTCAAGAATAACAGTTAAGGCATAAATTCTTCTTTAGAAACAACTTAAACATGATTTTATCAATCTAAATGTGATTCCAAGTTTTACATATCAAACAAAGACATCAAGTACCAATGATGGAAGAAACACAACTATATACCTGCATGACAAGTATACATTCTACAATCAACAATATCGTAGTTAGATCATCAAGTAATCGCAATCTCAGAACATGTATAGTACCTGACACAAATAACCTTAAATCGTCACACACAACCACAGTATACACTATGTGGGTTCCTAACATAAGTACCTCACCAAGCACATATATGACCCGTGTACCTGCACCCGCAGATTAATACCTGACTCTGGAGGGCCGAGTCCTAGCCGAAGCGCTGATCGGTTCTAAGTCAACGATATATCACATAGCCTAGTAATTGGGCCTAGCGCACACGACACCTTACAATCAATACCACTCAGCCCAATGTGGGGTCTGGCTCACTCGTCACTACACTATCAGTATCAAATCGACTATATGGCCCAAGATTAGTCATCAACCACTGAAATCTGAAAAGCTCACATCTCACACTACCCAGCTTAACCCATGTCACATATATAAGGGCACCAACATCATGTGAGATAACATATAAAGAATGTAAAGAGGTTGATGTATAATACCTGGATGTAACATAATGACTGAGAATGTGATAATAGATAAGGTAAAAAAACTCAATATAGCAAGAATAGCCCTATGATGTCTCAAACAGATAAGCACATATCATAGGTCTAGACAAGCTATGTCCAAAGATAAGTCAATGTATGATAGCAAAGGTGACATGGCCAAACACATATCATAGGTTGAGAAAACCTATGATATGTGCAAACATACATAATAGATCAGACTTTCCTAAAGGTTGCCAAATAAGGAGACCCCTCCCCAACACAGATAGCAAAGGTGAAATCAACAACTAAAAGCAGGAAGAAACAAAGCAAAGAACACAACAATTCCTCTGCAACAAGGGTCCAAACAAGAAGAGCTCTAACACACCCCAGCAATCTATAATGGATGCAATCATATGGAATATAAGGTTTGTGAATACAATGCAAGCTTTTGAAAGGCTCATCACACTCCACGAAAAACATCATTTTGATTTTATTGGCATTCTAGAACCAATGCAACAAGCAAGAAAAATGGAAAGATACAGAAGGAAGATTGGCTTATCTCAAGCTGAGGTTAATGTTTTCAATAAACTCTTGGCATTCATAGAAGACACATATGACGTCACAGTACTATATGACATAGTACAATAGCTAACTCTGAGGCTACTTTATACAGAAACTCATGTGGAATTCATCCTCACAGTAATATATGCTAAGTGTAACGAAATTGAGAGAATAGAACTGTGGGATTCATTATACGACATTGCAAAGGACATGACAGTTCCATGGCTGGTAGGGGTTGATTTCAATGTAATATGGGATGAAGAAAAGAAATTTGGAGGCCTTCCAGTGCCAACCAATAAAGTAGATGACTTCAGACACTGCATCAATACTTGCAACTTAACTGATCTTGGTTTCAAAGGCAACATTTTCACATGGTGAAATGGTAGAGTAGAGGAAGATTGCATTTTCAAAAGATTACACAGATGCCTTGCCAACACAGAATTCCAGCAAACTTTCCCAAAGCTAGAAGTCACTCACCTGTCCAAGATAGGCTCAGATCACAGCCCTTTCCTGTTAAAGTGTGATATGGAAGCAATACCAATCAAGAAGCCATTCAATTTTTTCAAATTCTGGACCAAGGATGAATCATTCAAATCAGCAGTGAGAGAAAACTGGTAAGCAGATTTTTATGGTGACCCTTTCATCCTTTTCAATCACAAGCTCAAAAAAGCTCTGTCACTGTAGAGAAAAGCAACTTTTGGAGACATATTCCAAAACATTGCAAGCATGGAAGAGGTGGTTCTTGTTCATGAAAAGAAATTTAAGGGAATGACCCACACAATAAAATAGAGAAAGACTACAAAAGGTCCAAGCTCTGCTAATCGGGCACCTAGCAATAGAGGAAGAGTTTTGGAGACAAAAAGCAGGTATGGCATGGTTCAAGGATGGAGACAAAAACACCAAATTCTTCCATGCCCAAGTAAATGGCAGAAGAAAAAGGCTCCAACTAAGGAGAATCAAAAAACAACACAGGCAGCTGGATTGAGGAATAGGAACAAATTGCAACTGAAGCTGTCAATTTTTATACAGAACAATTCACAAAGACTGCAACACCAACTAACTGCAACATGCTTGATAACATCCCTTAACTGATAAGCATGGAGAAAAATTCAGAACTGATCAGGCAGCCCACAAAAGAAGAAACCAAGCAAGCTGTTTTCAGTTTAAGTGGTGACAGTGCAAGGGGGCAGATGGCTTCACAGGTGCCTTCTACCAAACATGCTTGGAATTAATAGGGGAAGACATATACAATATGGCTATGGCATTCCTCTCAGGGAAATAGCTACCAAAATGTGTTACACACACAAACCTGGTACTGCTACCCAAAAAGAAGGAAGTGACAACCTTTTCAAACATGAGGCCCATTAGCTTAAACAATTTTATCAACAAATTCTTTTCAAGAATCATTCATGAAAGAATGGTGGAGCTGCTTCCTAACCTGATCTCCCAAGAACAAGCTGGCTTTGTTAAGGGCAGAACCATTGCTGAAAATGTTCTTCTAACTCAAGAAATCATCACAGACATCAGACTCAGAACAAAAGCTGGGCCAAATGTGGTAATCAAGCTTGACATGAAAAAAGCTTTTGACAGACTATCCTGGCTATTCTTAACAAACACTTTGAGAAAAATGGGGTTCTGTGAGACCTTTATTTGCATGGTCTCTGGCATCATTGGCAACAACTGGTACTCAGTTCTCATAAATGGCCAACCACATGGTTTCTTCAAATCATCAAGAGGAGTCAAGCAAGGAGATCCACTATTACCTGCTCTTTTTATTCTTGCTGCTGAAGCCCTCTCAAGAGGTCTAAATGCCCTACACTTAAACCTATATTTCTGTGGCTATGGACTGCCCAAATGGAGTCCAAAGATAAACCACCTATCATATGCAGATGACACTATCATCTTCTCATCATCTGATGCCACCTCCCTATTATTGATCATGGAAACTTAACTGCATATGAGACGGCATCAGGGCAGAGGATCAACAAAAGCAAATCTGTTGTGTATCTACACCATTCAGCCAACCTTGAGGTGGTTACAAAAGTGGAAAGCATCACAGGTATAAAAAAGCAGGAATTCACCTTCACATACCTAGGATGGACCATTTTCTACTCCAGAAAGAAGATGTCACACTATCAAGAACTCATCAACAAGGTCTTAAAAAAATTACAATCTTGGAAAGGGAAGCTACTGTCAGTAAGAGGCAGGCAGTACTGATCTCATATGTCCTATAGAGCATGCATATATACCTTCTCTCTGCTATCAACCCTCCCAAAAATGCCATCAATAAGCTACACAAGTTCTTTGCACAATTCTTCTGGAGTAACACTGCAGGAGGTAAGAGCAGACACTAGGCTTCATGGAACACCCTATGTATCCATGTGATGAAGGTGGAGCAGGCTTCAAATCATTGCATGATGTGTCTAAAGCCTTGTTCTGCAAGCTGGGGTGGAACTTCAGAACTAAGCCAAGCCTCTGGAGTGCATTCATGAGCCAAAAATACAGCAAGAATTTAAATGCAGTCATAGTTCCATGGAAAAAGGGATCACACATATGGAGAAAAATGCTAAAATGCAGGGACATCATTGAGCATCAAATCATTTGGCACCCAAAAATGGGTTCCTCACTTTTTTGGTATGATAATTGGACAGGATTGGGAGCACTGTACTTCACTATACCAAATGACTTTGCAATTGATGAAACCATACATATTGTGTATGATGTACTGCAGGATAATGGACACTGGAATCTGGGCGAAATATCAGAAATCCTGCCCCAAGAATTAGCACTGCACATAGTAGAAAATGTTAGAGCCACCAAATAAGGAGAACAACATAGATGTATCATATTGGATGCTAGAACCTCAAGGCCATTTCAATGCCAAAACTGCTTGGGAGTACCTCAGAAAAAGGGATGAACCTAAAAGAGCCTTCAAAATGATTTGAGTGCAAGGAGTACCATCTAATATTGCATTCTTCGTGTGGAAAGTATGGAAGGCTAAACTGTGTCTAGATGACTTCATAAAGAGACTGGGCTATCAAATGCCATCAAAATGTTGGTGCTGCACAGAACCAAAGGAAGAAACCATGGTGCACCTCTTCTACACATCCTACACTGCAACCTAAGTGTTGCAATACTTCCTATCAAGAGCAGGAATAAAATGGGAGGGTTTATCTTTTCTGCAAGCAATAATCAAATGTTGAACAACAGAAGCAGTTCCCAGGTTTAAATGAGTGCTACAAGCGATCCCATCCTGCATTGTATGGGAACTCTGGAAAAGAAGAAATAGCTGTAAATATGGAGAGCCAGTCACTGCCAGCAGAGTCATCTATCAGATCTCCACAACACTACAGGCACTGGTCCAAACTAAAAAGCTAGGAATCATGGCCCCTCACAAGTGGCAGGACCTTCTGCACATGATGGAAAACTACATTCCAAGAGTAAAATACAATAAAGTAATATGGGAATTCCCAATGGCAGGATGGATTAAGTTCAATACTGATGGAGCATCCAAAGGGAATCCATGAAGGAGCTTAATAGGTTTATGCGTGAGAGATGAAGAACGGAAGATCATATATGCACTTGGCAAAGAAACACCAGAAGGAACAAACACAAAAGTAGAAGCAACAGCCATTGTAAAGGCACTAAGATTCTGCAGATCACACAATTACTCTCACATGTGGTTGCAAACATATTCAATGCTGCTGAACAACACAATCAATGGAACATGGAAACCAACTTGGTGCATAGCTAAACAGGTAGAGAAGGTGCTGCAAATGAAAGAAGCTCTCACACTCAATGTGACACACATATAAAGGGAAGGAAACAAGCTAGCTGATCACTTAGCAAACTATGCACTTGAAATTGAGAGAACTGAATGTCATGATTTCTAGCAGCTAGATTGAGAAGGTCAAAAGATACTAAATGAAAATAAACTCCAATCTCCATACATAAGAGTAAGGGTAGCAAAGTAGCAAAGGAAAAATCAGGACAGTGGCCACTACAAAGAAACAATAGCCCAGGATCAAATAATGCTTTAATAACATGCTTTTTACTTCTGCAGGCCCACTGGAGGAACAAAGCAATGGAATCAACAAAAAGCATAAGGGGGATCAGAGGAGACTGGGACAGTGACTCTTCACTAATAAGCTGCTCTTTATTGCAGGAAACACTAGCCAGCTTTTCTTGCTATTTGCAGTTCAGAAGAACCCCCACACCAGCCCCTCATAGATGGTCTATGATAGAACAGCATCACACAAGGGGCATGTCACACAATCATCCAGGAAGACACCAAATACTCAACCTTTTATCTCCCAGCACCTCAAACACTCAAGTCTGCCCCCACATGGCCATAGCAGCAACACTGCAGCAGAAGAAACTTATTCAAAGACACAACCCAAGACAACACTGTTGGGGCCAGCCTACTGCTAAAAGAACAAAATGTGCAACACAACAACAGCAAAAAAGATGCAGCAGTTACACAAGGCAGCATCAACAACACAGGCCTATATCCATCATGATGCACTTCAGGAACCAGTCTACCACTTCAGAAGCCATGTGCAGTATCTCCATTTCAAGCACCTTTTACAACCTCATCAACATTTCAAGCTAACAAGCCATCTCAAATTTAAAGAACATAGAGGATCATCTCAACAAGATCACTGCCAGCAACAGGAAAAACTTATAAACTAATACCTCACCTCTCACATGAAGCAAACAAGACAAACTCAGAAAACAAACTAACACAAGC
Source organism: Nicotiana obtusifolia (assembly GCA_002018475.1). Taxonomy (NCBI): domain Eukaryota; kingdom Viridiplantae; phylum Streptophyta; class Magnoliopsida; order Solanales; family Solanaceae; genus Nicotiana; species Nicotiana obtusifolia. The sequence goes on from MCJB01016314.1 coordinate 68,657, forward strand.
AGCAGCAATACACCAATGAACTCAACAACGGCCACATCACAACAGATAAAACTTGACATGGTCCAGGTTATTGCTGCAATTGCAAGGTGTGATATCAGCACCAATGATGCTCAATCCCTTGCAATTACAGCAATCGCCATGGATCCTCTCTATCACAACAGACCACTGGACCTCAAACAACATCCCAGTACACAGGAACAGCAAGGAGAACAATCTGAGCCAACAACATCCACATGTCACAGAGGTACAGCCAATAGACAATCCACAGAAGCAACATCCTGAATCTAGCTTAGAGAATCGCACGATCATAAAGCAGCAAAAAAACAACAACACAAGCAAAAACATCTTCACTGAACTTAGCATCTCACTCATCAGTACAAATGGCTTGACATGGTCCAGATCATTGCTGCAGTTGCAAGGAGTGCTATTAGCACCTTTGGTGCTCAATCTCTTGTCACTACAGCAATCATCATGGACACCTCTAGCCACACTGCAACACTGGACACTAGACTTCAATCAGCAACACAACAGCAACATAATAAGCCAGCATACATCACATGATATAGAAGTAACAACAAACCACCATCAGAAGCACCAGTCACACAGGGACGACAGAAAAGCAATCAGCAACCTCAAGGCTGAAACAGTAAAAAAACTGAAACCCCCAAAGGAACACCAAGCCAAGAAAACTCCCAAAAAGAAGACAAGTGAAACACACATACACTCCACAGCAGCAGCTCCAGCAAACAATCAACAGAATTACTTTACTTCTTGATCATCCACGAGCAAAAACATTCCTGTTCTCCAACTTGAATAGCGATCTTCAACTTGCCTTTTCCTTACATTAAAAAGCAAAACTGAAGATTGCTCGCACTTTTTTGCTTCGCTTTTGAGAATTCTAGATATAACTTTTGGACAGCAGATGTACATACAAGGGACCACACCCCTAAATCAAATGTTAGAAGTAGAAACATATGTACATTTTTGTATAGTTGACCTAGATCAATCACACTCTAATTTTTTAAATGCGATTGTCTATTAATATAAAATAGACGATCGCCATATCACCATAGGTCTAACAACTCACCACATTTTAGGCATATTTAGTTATCACTTTTGGATAACTAAGTGTACATTTACTCTCTTATTGGAGGTAAGATTTATGTCCCCCTCCACTTTTGTACTTTGATTCTATTAATAAAACTTATATTTAACCAAAAATAAATATATCCTATGCATGATTTCCAACATGAATAATAGCTCATGTAGTCATACAAGTAGAGAAAACACGGAAACAATGGGGCATGATAGCAAAATAAGGCACGCAATAGCCTAAGGTCTACCCAAATCATGAACAACCCCGGTGAATCCATGTACACTCGTCATCTAGCACGTGCATCACCCCCAACATGTATCAAATACCCTAGCCAATAGGAATTACCTTCATAAAAAGTTTAGAAAAGTTACTTACCTTAAAACGCGTGAATCAACACCCCAAAACTGCCTATCCATGCGAACCTAGTAAAAAAATGACTCAATCACATCAAATAAATCCATAAAAAACAACCACATGCAATAAAGCTTCGATTGGGCCTGCATCCAAAAAGGACCAAACACACATATCCCTACTATGCACTCGAGTACGAGTTCAAATATACAAGTTTCGTCAAAATTGATGTTCAAATCTCCACTTTTCACTCTCCAAAACCATAGTCAAAATCTCCAAATTTCTCTTCAAATTCGATAATCTAAATGCAACAATCCGGGGAAACAAGATATAATGTTGAAATATAGTAGAAATCACTTAGCCTCTTGCGTTGCATGTAATTACTCTTCAAAAATTGCCCCTCTCCAAGTCAAGGGTTCAAAGTATGAAATAATGGTCGAAGTTAAATTACAACACTTATAAGTGTTCCTAGTGATACCCTTCACAAATGTGGCCACTGCTTGACGTTCGCGAAGCACAAAATTCAAAAGTCTCCAATTATGTCACGCCATGACCTTGGGAAGAGGGACCGGTGCTCAATCAAGGTAACCCAATCAAGCAAGCCTACCTGGTTTTTACAATCTAACCTTGTTCATGAATGGTGTAAGAAGAATAACATGTAATAATCGACCGAGAAGATGGGAATTTGCAATACTGATTTTTATTCATTAAAGAGTTTCATTGATATGTAACAAAATGATGCATGTCCATGGTTTGTAAGTGGAAGTAATTGGCAAAACAACGTTTATAGTTCCCCCATATATAGATAAACCACATTGTGTCTATAAAGCCTCTAGACTAATATGAGAAAAATATGGAAGTGCCGGGGATAATCACTGGCTGTACCTCAAAATAATGTACAAGATCAAATACAACATAAGGGCCAGGCAGTCCAATAGGTGAACAACAGCAGCAAGCACTGACCTCAACAAAACCAGAGCACACAAACGCAAAGACAATCGCAATATCGGGGCAGCAGCAACATCCAGTCAAGGAAACATCAACTTGATAGGGATAGAAAAAGTTACGATGAGGAAAATGTTAGGCATCTGCCAGTGCGAGCTGCGAAACAAAAAGAGGTCGTTGCAACAACGTCGACAAAGTCCAGCCGATCAGAAAAGAAAAAATCATGAATTGGGTATATATTTTGAAAAGGTCGGAGGAAGAAGATAAAATTTTACAAATCGAAGAATTCACAGCATTAGATAAGGAAGGACAAGTCTATAATTATTACTGCATTTTATTATATCATTTTGTAAGCATTATCTTATGTAATATCAGCATAGAGTGTATTATAAACTCTATGATGATCATCGAATATTTGGTTCTGTCTAGTTCTTTCTTCTTACACGCTTGCTAATTGGTGAGGCTTTTTTGCCTCAATAGGATTTGTAAAGTAAGGTTTACCTCGGTATGTATTGGCTTAGGTCCTATGCCTTTGGACACACCCGAATGGCTATTAGATTATATGCCCTCGTGAGACATTATTGCCGGCAACTACACCATGACTCCTCTACATGAGGCTGGTATAGAGGCAATGTGAGGCGCATAGGAATAATTATATAGCCAAGGCATATAGGCGACACTACTTGAGCTTTTGTCCCCCTTACTTGTACTTTTCCTTTGCGGTTTGCTTTTGTTATGAATAAAAACTTATAATTTGGCAAAAAAAAAACATAAGGGCCCGATTTAGAGAAGCGCTCACAAAAATATGCTGGAGGGAGGGTACGCTTCTATCAAGAATCTGTACCGCCTGCTGAGCTACCACATGCTCCATTAAAGATGCAGCATCCCCGTAAAAAGGGACGTTGCTACATATGGAATAGTACTAGTATGTAAAGCTAAGTACCCTGACATGGAATAGAATGCCATCATATGGAGAGAAAAACATGTGTAGTTTCAGGCATAGGCCTTTACAACCTACACCTTCTCGGTCATATAACAATACTCCCAAAAATATTTTGTTAAAAGCATTTCATAAAAACCTTTTTTTTGCACTTATCCATTGGGAGATACATCATCTTTCTTATTTTGGAAAAATGGCCACATTTCATCTTCATTCTTTCATTTCATTCCTTTGCCATGGATTATCATGAGACATCAAAGATACTTGAGATCATAGCTTCAAATACATGAGTACGTAAGAGCTTAAAACACATTGAAATATCTCTAAAAAGGAGCATAGTCATTGCAATTGAAACTTGAATAAAATTCATGAGTATTTGATACATTAGTAATATGTGAAACATTTTTCAAAGGAAAGAACAATGATTTCAATTGAGACATGACTTGAGTACATAGGTTGTTGGTAAATCATTCGTTTGAGGCAATTCAAGCAAACGAGTAGGGCAAACCATATATTTGGAATGTATAGGGAGTTCATGGAATCAATTTCTACGGAAGAGGTTTAGACAAACATACCTTAATCGAGCTTTCCATAGGATCCCTACGATATTCCACTAGTCCAAATACTCCGATCCACATCAACATAATTCAATCAAACCATTATTAGTGGGGATTCTCATATTTAAGGTCTTTTAGGCATTATGTCAAAAACCTAATGTGCATACTTGTCTACAACTTCCTACAATGGAACTTCTTCATCCCAAAACCAACTCTCGTACCAACAATCCAACCTACAATCACCCCTTAGGTAACCAACAACCAACATTAGCACATGCATGCCTAGCAATTTACTCCCAACCTGACATTCTCTTTTCTTATTCTTCACGTGCACCCAATTTCAAGATTGAGGGGTTACAGCTTCAAATCACCATCCCAGAAGGCCCAATACTAAAATCACACCTATAAATTCATAATTAAACATTGCATGTGAGCTTGGGATGATGTCTTACCTTGTAGTTGAAGTCCTTCTGAGTTCTTCCCTTGAATCTTCAAGGAATGCGCAAGAATTTGTAGTGTAGGAGTTTTAGAGCTCTCCCTATAGTGTTCCTTCCCTTCACAAAGATCAGAGTTTCCTTCTAAAATAACCCCTTAGGCCCTTTCATTAAAATAGAACCGGGTTTGGAGTTTGCCAAAAATACCCCTCCGAGCAATGTCTTTGACAGCGGAATGGACAGCAAAATGCTTTTGGGGTACACAAAATAGACTTTGGAAATGGTCCTTCGGGATCGAATTGAAACTGAATAGGTCTATGGCAGATCTGTGGTCCGTATAATGATTATACAGTCTGCACATTAGACCGTAAAATCTCCTTCAAATATTTTCCGAGGTGGCCCAACCAATTCCACGATAGACATACAGTCCGCGAAATAGGCATACGGTACGTATAACTCACAACGAAAAGGCCTTCAAACCTTGGTTTGCATCTGCTGTAATCCGTGATGATTTTGCGGTCAGTGAAACAATTTGCGATCCGCATAACTTTCAAAGGTGCTCAAGGTAGTCTAAAACTCACATGAGCCACCCGAGATCCCATCCAATCACACCAAGAATCAAACACAAAAACACTTAATGCATTCCTTCAAGTTCAAGAACTTCAAATATTCACAAACAAGCGACTCATTTAGCCCTAACAAATCCAGAATGAACGAAAACTTTATACACAAGTTCTGAAAGGCTAAGTGGGCCTATCCAAAGTCCCGAAAAAAAAATTTGAGCCTTTTAACCTCAAAGTCAACCCATGGTTAAACTTATCAACTTTTCAAACCATCAAATTGCCAACTTTCGGCAACTTGAGCCAAATTAATCTAGAAATTTCCAAATCCAAATCTGGAAATTCACCTAAGTCAAAAATTACCTTACAAACCTATTGGAACCATAAAAACATGAATCTAAGGTCATTTACATAAAAACATGAATCTAAGGTCATTAACTGACCATAGTGAACAGTGTCGCTGCCAAGCGACGATGGTCGTTTCTCCGTCGTCAGCCGGTGGAAAACCACCGGACCGATCCCAAAATCTTTCCCATATCCTTGCGCATCATCCCCAACAAACAACACCTCAAAACAACTCCCCAGTAGTTATAGATTTGCAAAAGAGTAGCGGGATCACTGTAGCGATAAATCACCTGGGAGTTCCTAACATTTCCTCGATCGATTCTAGGTTAATTCGAGTCATTCCAAGTGCTGGAGATCCTTCTCCAGGTCCATCCCAATATCCACTCCAAAATTTAGAAGATTCCACCATGGTAATCGAGAGTTCTGATCAACTGAACTGTCAAAAACCACACCAGTTGGTCGCGCATGATTATTCGCTAAACCAATTGGCTCAAGACTAATGTGAAACGACTCCTGATGTTCAGGAGATCATTTCCCATCCTTCAATTTCAATTTTGGTTCAGCCAATCTCCACAACATTGCAAAAAGAGAATCCGATAGTGTCCAGCACACCAGGTGTTCAACGAAATGCCAATGACACTGTAGCAGCTCAATTGTGCGACCATGTCACTCCTCAACCTTCTCAATGTCATAAGGAAACTAGTCATCAAGCAAAAACACAAGAATTGCATCAAGAAGATGGTGATCAAATTTTTTCCCCTCCTATTGAAGTACAGCAGGTTGACAGTACTGGTGTGATACCTCAGCACTTGTACAATGCTCACCTGCTGTCCAAGGCAATTTCAATGACTGCAAATACCACAAGGCATGCTCCTGCAAGCACTAGTAAAATCTGCTAGTCTAGTAGCCACTACAGAAGAAATACAACCTGCTCAGCAACAGCAGCAGCTGCAATCTGCTATTCTTATTTCTGATGCTGATAAGCACACTAAGACACAGCCATCAACCTCATTTCAAGACCCTATCAAGGTCTCCTCTAATTTTGATAAGCAAAAACATCCCAAGAAGAGCTTAAAGACACTAGCCAAGGACACAGAACCACCTATCTCAAAGACACCAACAACTCAAACAGTAGCAGTTAACACCAGCAAAACTCAGCCACTTAAAACCTCCACAAAACTCAAAACTCAAGCCAGCACCACTCCTCCCCCACCTACTGTCACACAATCATATGTTACTAGACTTAGAGCTAGACATGAAGCTGAGATTACCCCAATTCAATTCACTCTACCAATCATCACCACAAAGTAAGGTAGACCTGCTGTGCTGTTCAAAAGGGAAGATTACTTGGTTAAATTTGCAGATAAATGCAAATTTACTGTGATAGGAAAGTTTCTCACCATGCCCAAATTGGAGATGATCAGGAAGAGTTATAGCTCAAACTGTACTCAGAAGAGGGTGAAGATTGCTCATTTCAATGCCAGGACAGTTTACATAGACCTTGATAATTAGTATGATCATGCCACATTATGGACCAAGCAGTACATGTACATACAAGGCCAATGATGAAATTGGAAGCATGGAATCCAGCTTTCAAGCCTAATGAGGACTCCCCAATTGTCCCCATATGGATTGTGATCCCAGAATTACCATGGTGTTTATATTATATGGAGATTTTGACTCCATTGTTAATGAAGTTGATGGAGGGATGGAGAAATGTCAGGAGAAAACCAGTTTTTTGCAGGATGGGGTACCTACTAGGGTTGGGATTCCTCATGTTTTGCATGAGTGTGCTAGAGCACAACTGACTGACCATAGGATAGCCCCCTTTATTGCCCCTACACCAGTTGATACTGCAGAGCCTCACAAAGATACTGCTATGAGAGTAGTGAATTGTGACATAATCAGCTCAAATAAATACCAAACTGATCAGCAGCAAGACACCATAAGGAGAATTCTAAAAGGAAAAGCCCCTGCAGTGTCAGACTTCAGTATACAATCCCCTAAATCCAAAAATAAGCCAAGCCAGAAGAAGAGAAAAGCCATGAGAAAACAGTCTGCAGGAATCTCTATCGATGAACCTATAACAGATCAGCACCTTCAGGACTCTACTACTCCATATCAAAGCCCAGCTGCCAACTTGAAATGGAACCCTGATGTTGATTCTATCAACAAATCACAGACATATAGAGACCTAGTGCCAGACCTCTCCCTTTCACAACCTTTGTTACATGCTAATGAGCAGGGCAGGCAGGAGGAAAATAGCTCCATCGAGAAGGATTTGAATAAACACACTGCTCTAGCACCTGCTCCACTCGAAGAATGTCCTCTAAATAAACACTCTTCACAACATGATGAATATAGACCTATTCTTTCAGAGGATGAGATGAGTGGAGGCTTTGAGGAAGAAGCTGGACTCAGTGATGCTACAGAAGAGGACCAACATTGTCATCTCCTTGCAGAAGCCATTAATGGGGAATACCAACAGAATGATATCATTTAGAATCAGGAATTATCTCCTAGATCATATAACCCATCACTAAAGATCACAAGAAGCATGGCTGCTAGCAAGAGCACTGTCCCACCAAACTCCAATCCCCTCTCCATGTTTTAATGATCAGTACACTTATATGGAATGTCAGAGGTATTAGAACCTCTGGAGCCATTGAGAGACTCAAAATACTAAAACAAATCCATAAACTCTCCCTCATAGCCATTCTTGAACCATTCCTAGACTCTTCACACATCAACCAATACAAAAACCAACTATATATGCATCATGTAGCTTCCAACATCAACAATAGGATATGGATTTTCTGGGATAAGGACTTCTCTGGTACTATCACGGACCAAGATGAACAACAAGTCACAATTGAGCTACAGCATGTTGAGGCTGCTGAAAGTTTCCATCTCACAGTCATATATGCTAAATGCAAACCTCCTTTAAGGAGACCACTGTGGGACAAGCTAAGGATCAAAGCACTGAACTATAGTGTACCATGGTGTGCCATTGGGGACTTCAATGTGATTGCATCAATTGAAGAAAAGATAGGGGGTATTCCATACCAAATCAACAAAAGTATGGAATTTCTGAGCATGATGGAGGATTGTGGATTCACTGACCTTGGATACTATGGACCTAGATACAGTTGGTCTAATGGCAGAGGCCCCTTCTCAATTGTCTGGAAAAGACTAGACAGGGGACTGGCTAATGATAATTGGCTTGCTGCACATCCTGCTACTACCATTACACACTTGGCATCTGCAGGATCAGATCATTCCCTTCTTCTCATGGAAATTAATGTTAGACAAGATAATGCCACAAAATATTTTAAATTCCTGAACTGCTGGACAGAAAATGCAACCTTCTTGTCACTGGTACAGCAAGTCTAGAATACACCAGTCACTGGAAATGCAATGTGGATCTTCGATCAAAAAACAAAAGCACTTTGCGAAGAATTATCCAAATGGTCCAGACAAGAATATGGAGATATTTTCCAGAAATTCAAGGAATTTGAAGAGAAAGTCAGAAAAGCAGAAGAGACTTTGGCACAGTCTAACAAAGAATCAGATAGAACAATTGCCCATGAATTCACTACTCAATATGTCAAACCTCTGAATATTGAAGAGGCTATCTTGAAGCAGAAAACACAATTACAATGGTTTAAGGATGGAGATGCCAACACCAAATACTTCCATAGTCTGATCAGAGGTAGAAGAAGAAAGTTGTATATCCACAAAATCAGAAATGAAGACAATGACTAGATATATGGAGATGAAGTAATAGGTGAAGCTGCCAGTGACCATTTCCATAACTTGTTCACTGATCCTGGGGAGTCATCAAGGAAGATCTTCTATCTTGCATCCCTACACTGGTTACAGAAGAAGATAATCATCAATTCAACAAAGAACCTACAATAGAGGAGCTCAAAGACACTATTTTCTCAATGAGTCCATCCAGTGCTGCAGGTCCAGATGGCCTCAATAGAAAATTCTTTCGGCATTCTTGGGATATCATCCAGTTTGATCTCTTTAATATGGTGAAGGCATTATTTTGTGGTCAATCAATGCCTAGGTACATGACACAAGCAAGCTTGGTGCTGATACCTAAAGTGAAATTCCCAAACACTTTGTCAGAATTTAGACCTATTGATGTGCCGGAGAATTTCGGTACATTTTGATACTGATTGCTTAGATTTTAGCTTGTTTTAAATGCAATTTCCCTCAATACTTATGTAATTTTAGTATTTTTGCAGTATATGAGGTGTAAGCACCTAAGAGCATGGAAAAGAGTTCAAAAAGCCACAAAAAGACAAGAAAAGAGCAAAAAGGCATCACAAATGTGGATATGCTATCGCAAAACCCACATGCGAGCCACATATTTCACATCGAGATTGCAGATTAAAACAGACTTCTGGGCGACGTTCAACGTCAAAAATGTGGTCTCATCTGCGATCGTATAACCTGTTTGTGAGCTGCATATTTCACACCGAGATCGCAAACCAAAACATAATTCTTGGCAAAGTTAAACGTCAAAAATACTTTCTCATCTGCGACGCATAACTTGTTTGCGAGCCGCAGAAGTAACCGCAAACAAAACATGAAGTCTACTAAAGGAAGAAAATGCGATGCAAGATGCGGTCGCATTTCTACCATGCGGACCACAAATGCGGTGAAGGCGAAACTAGGGTTACAATCTGCGATGGCCATGTCAAAAATGCGGACCGCTTGTCTGTTATGTGACAGAAATGTGGTCGCATATTCAACCTGAAAGGGCAGATTTGTCCGATTTTTTTCCCGATTTTTGGCCGTCTATAAATAGATTTATTGGGGTTTGTGGGCTCTATCTTGTCTGACTTTGAACCTACAATACAAGGCATTAATATTTCTTTCTTTTGGAAGCTTTTGGGTCAAGAATCTTTCACTTTGTAAGCTTTATGGCATTTAATATTCTCTTGTTTTTTTATTTTAGTATGAGCAGCTAACTTTAAATACTAAGGTTGTGGAACCTAAATGGGTGTTATGTTAATGGGTGTTTAACATTCAATATATATATAATAGTTGGTTGATATTTATTTACTTCTCATTCTTCATTTATTGTTGGTGGTTGCAAAAGTTAACAAGTGCCATTAAATTCTTGTTTTGTTTGGCAATGTGGGGTAAAATTTGGTGGAAGTAGACATCAAAGACTCAAGGCTTTAAACCTTGTTTAATAAAATCGCTTAGGAATAAGTGGGTTTTGTTTGGCATAAATTGATTGTTCTTAATTGCAACTCTTTTATATTTGAAAAAATCGTAAAAAGGAAATACTATCTAACTATTTGAAAGTATTGGGTAGTCACTTAGACATCATTTGCATATCAAAAAAGACCTTCCATTAGAAATATATCATATTAACACCGGTAGCATTACACTTCATTAATGGGGACACAACCTTGGTTTCTTTAATCAAATTGTTTACATTCTCAATATTTCAATTAGCCATCACCTAAAACCAAACTCAACACATACTCTTGTTACAGTTAACTGAATAGAATTACGACTTTAGTCGAGTAACACACTAGTCAACTAACCTTTTCACACATATTCCCTGTGGGATTCGACCCCAACCTTGTTGGGTTATTATATTTGACATCGACCACTTTACACTATTTATTAAAATGTAATTTGATCTTATCAAATTTTGGCGCCGTTGCCGGGGAATACGGTTTTGAAATTACTAATTAGTGTGTTTTTTACTGTACGTCTTATTCTACTCTATCATACTTTACTTGTTTTGCTTGGTGTTGATAGGAAAACATGTCTGAATATGGTGAAGACGTGGAGGCAAAAATGGAAGAAAATCTTTTTGCGGATATCAAGGAGTACATTGAGGATACAAATGCTATTGTACCTCCTGCCGTTGGCACTGCAACTTTCAAGGTGGAACACAGTTTAATCCTTATGCTCAAAGCGGAGGGGTTTTTCAGGAAAATGATCCAACATAACATCTTAGAAACTTCTTGGGTGTGTGTGCAATGCATAAGCAGAACAATGTCTCTGATGATGCCTTAAGGTTGAGATGCTTCAAGTACTCTCTAGCTGGGGACGCAAGGAAATGGCTTTAAAATCTTCCTCCAAACTCCATTCATTCCTGGCCCGACCTTGTCCGAGCCTTCTTGTCTAAATGGTTCCCGCAAAGTAAGAAGTCTGAACTCCGGGATAAAATCTTCATTTTCAAGCAATTACCGGGAGAACATCTACATGAGGCATGGGATTGTTTCAAATTATATTTGGTGAGCTCTCCCAACCAAGGTTTCCCGGATTCTATTTTGTTGGAAAAATTCTACATGGGCTTGGATCCGATGAACCAATCTATAGCTAAGAATGCAGCTGCCGGATCTTTCATGGACAAATCATTCGCAAGGGTGAAATAAATACTTGACAAAATGGCAAAGCATAATCAAGCATGGAATTCCGAGGACACCACAGGTGGAATTACATATGGCTCTCCTTCCTTGAGCAACATGATCAAGGAAAATCAAGAGAGAGATCAAGTGATTGCAGGGCTTGCTACAAATATTAATGTGTTGACAAAAATGTTTACCGAAAGCCAAACGAAGAAGGTAAATATGGTTGAGAATGAGCAACCCGTACCAAATGAGGATTTTGAGGAAGAAAATTATGTCAACAACTCTCAAGGAGGGTATCAAAGGCAACAATACCAAGGTCAAGGACCACAAAATCAATGGAGACCAAACCCACAAGGGCAAGGCCACCAACAATGGCGTAATGACCAAGGTGGCTCAAACGAAGGAAATTGGAACAACAACAACAACTTCTCAAATCAGAGTTCAAATCCGTATGTTCCCCCAAAGGGTCAATATTCAAATCAAGGTTCCTCAAGCAAGTCTAAGTTGGAAAGTATGCTTGAACAGGTGTTGCAAAATCAAGAAAATTCCAACACTTCCATGAGGAACATGACCGAGCTTGTTGGCTCTCATACCGCATCCATTAAAAAATTAGAGATGCAAATGAGAGATCTCTCTAGGGAGAAAAATCCAAAGAAAAGGTAACACTCCCTAGTGACACAATTGTGAACCCAAAGGGTAGTGGGAGTGGCCCAACTTCTCATGTCATGGCAATTATTACTAGGAGTGGGAAGGTACTACAAGGAGAGGGTGAACAAGTGGTTGAGGTAGAAGAGTTCGAGAAAGGGGTTGAGGTTGAAGAGCCAAGTGTTGTCGAAATTGAGAAAATTCCGGAAGATGTGCAAGTGTAGGAAGAGAACCGGGAAGTGGTAAAGGAAAAGGCAAAAGAGACACCAAACATTCTTCCGCCTATTCCTAGACCTCCTCCTCCTTTTCCTCAAAGACTTATAAGAAGGGTTGATGATAGCAAACTTGATAAGTTCTATGACATTCTAAAGCAATTATCGGTAAACATCTCATTCTTGGAAGCATTTCAAGAGATGTCAGGTTTTTCCAAATATTTGAAAGATTTGATCACCAAGAAGAGGACCACCAAGAATGAGGTGGTGAACATGACTCACCGGGTTAGTTCCATTATTTCCACAACCACCGTTCAAAACAAAGAAGACCCGGGATCCTTTACTATTCCATGCACTATCGAGGCGTGTGATTTTGCAAGGGCCCTTTGTGATAATGGGGCTAGCATCAACTAAATGCTGCTTGTCATTTACAAACAAGCAGGATTAGAAATGCCAAGGCCAACAAGTATGATATTGCAAATGGACGATCGTTCCATCAAGAGACCGGTAGGAATTGTTGATGACGTGATTGTAAAAGTGGGAGAGTTTCATTTACCCGCCGATTTTGCAATCCTTGATTGTGCGGTTGACAAATAGATACCTATCATCTTGGGGAGACAATTCCTAGCCACGGGAAGAGCACTCACGAATTCGGAACGGAATGAAATCAAATTCCGTGTGAATGATGAAGAGGTCACATTCCAAGCAAGAAAGGGCATGAAGCTAGCACATGGGTATGAAAGCATTTCGGTGATTGATATTGTTGATGAGGTGGAAGATGCGGTTGAAATGAAGATGTAAGAACAATGCTTTGGTGAAGCATTGGCGGCTATTTTGGTGAATTTTGATGGTGAAGATATTGAGCGTTATGTGGAATCGGTAAATGCACTGGAGGGGCGTGGTTTTTACACTTATGCTCCGACAAAGCTCTCTCTCAACTTGGAGAATAGAGCCACACCTCCCGCAAAGCCATCTATTATTGAGCCACCACAACTAGAGCTCAAACCACTTCCTCCGCACATGAGGTATAAATTTCTTGGCTCAAATGATACTTTATCGGTAATCGTTTCTTCTTTGTTGAATGATGTGTAGGTGGAACGATTGTTGAAAGTCTTGAAGGAGCATAGGCAAGCCATTGGATGAACAATTGCAGACATTCGTGGGATCCCCGCGGGAGTTTGCGAGCATAAAATCCAATTGGAAAGTGAGACCAAACTGAGTGTGGAACATCAACGACGGTTGAACCCGTCAATGCAAGAGGTGGTAAAGAAAGAAATCATCAAATGGTTGGATGCGGGGGGTAGTCTACCCCATTGCTGATAATTCTTGGGTGAGCCCGGTGCAATGTGTGCCGAAAAAGGGAGTTATGACCGTAATTGAAAATGAAAAAAATGAGCTCATCCGAACAAGAACGGTGACCGGCTGGAAGGTGTGTATGGATTATCGGAAACTCAACAGTGCCACATGGAAGAACCATTTCCCTATGCCTTTTCTTGATCAAATGCTTGATCGGCTAGCGGGCAGGTCATTCTATTGTTTCCTTGATGGATATTCCGGCTACAATCAAATCAACAGAGCATTGGAGGATCAAGAGAAGACGACATACACTTGCCCCTATGGAACGTTTGCTTTTAGCTGGATGCCATTTGGTTTATGCAACGCTCCGGCTACATTTCAAAGATGCATGATGTCCATTTTCTCCGACATGGTAGAGGATTTTCTAGAAGTCTTCATGGACGACTTCTCAGTAGTAGGTGAGTCTTTTGAGCATTGTCTTAAAAATCTTAGACAAGTGCTTAAGAGATGTGAAGAGACCAACCTTGTGCTTAATTGGGAGAAATGTCACTTCATGGTGGATGAAGGCATTTTGTTGGGTCATAAAATTTCAAAGCATGGCATAGAGGTTGATCGGGCAAAGGTAGAGATTATTTCTAAGCTTCCTCCACCTACTTCCGTTGAGGGCGTTCGAAGTTTCTTAGGGCACGCGGGGTTCTATAGGCGCTTCATCAAGGACTTCTCCAAGATTGCAAATCCTATGTGCAAACTCCTAGAGAAGGATGCCAAATTTGTGTTTGATGATAAATGCCTCAAAGCCTTTGAGGAGTTGAAGCAAAGGCTCACCACGACACCTATTATTATCACACCCGATTGGTCTCTTCCTTTTGAGCTCATGTGTGACGCCAGTGGTGTAGCCATTGGGGTAATGCTTGGCCAACGTCACAACAAGGTTCTTCACCCGGTCTACTATGCAAGCAAAACACTCAATGGGGCACAAATGAATTACATAGTGACTGAGCAAGAACTTCTTGCCATTGTCTATGCCTTTGAGAAGTTCCGGGCTTATTTGTTGGGATCCAAGGTGATAGTGTACACGCATCATGCGGCTCTTCGCTAACTCATGGCAAAGAAGGATACAAAGCCTCGGTTAATTCGATGGGTTTTATTGTTGCAAGAGTTAGACTTTGAAGTCAAGGATCGCAAGGGAACTCAAAATAAAGTGGCGGATTATTTGTCAAGGGTTAAAGAAGCAGGGAGACCAAAAGGAGATCTTGAAATCAATGATACATTCCCGGATGAACATATATTGGCACTATCTAGCACTTTTGCTCCTTGGTATGCCGATATTGCTAACTATTTAGTTAGTGACCTTGTCCCGTACGGATTGGAATCCTATCAAAAGAAGGAGTTTTTGAGAGACTGTCGGCAATACTATTGGGAGGAGCCATTCTTGTTCCGTTTTTGTGCTAACAATATTATCAGAAGGTGTGTTCCGGAAGAAGAAATTATGCCAATTCTAAAGGCATGCCACGACTCACCGATTGGGGGTCATCATGGAGGAAATCGAACGGCAGCTAAGGTTCTTGAATGTGGTTACTATTGGCCTTCAATCTATCATGATGCCAATCAAATTGTCAAGGCTTGTGACCAATGTCAAAGACAAGGTTCAATCTCCAAGAGGCATGAAATGTCAATGCACTTTGTGATGGAGATAGAGATCTTCGACGTGTGGGGAATTTATTTCATGGGTCCCTTTGTAAGCTCTTGCGGGATGAAATATATTTTGGTGGTTTTGGACTACGTGTCCAAATAAGTTGAAGCGATCTCCTTACCAAACAACGAGGCAAGGAGTGTGACCACATTCTTGAAGAAAAACATCTTCACTCGGTTTGGCATTCCTAGGGCCATTCTTTGTGATGGTGCATCTCATTTATGTAACAAGGCTTTCAAGGTTCTACTTGAGAAATATGGCGTCAAGCACAAGGTAACCACACCTTATCATCTGCAATCAAGTGGTGAAGTTGAGGTTTCCAACCAGGAGATCAAGAGCATTCTAGCAAAGACTGTTAATGCAAACAGGACCGACTGGTCAAGGAAGCTAGATGACGCAATGTGGGCGTACCGCACGACGTACAAGACTGCTATTGGTACTTCTCCTAATCGGTTAGTCTTCGGAAAAGCTTGTCATCTGCCCGTGGAATTGGAGCACAAGGCTATGTGGGCATTAAAAAGGTTGAACTTGGACTGGGCTGAAGCTGCAACTTTGAGGTTAACACAGCTCAATGAAATGGAGGAATTCCGTTTCCATGCTTATGAAAGTGCGGTTGTGTACAAAGAAAGGATGAAGTTCGTCCATGACAAGAAGATCTTGAAAAGAGAGTTCAAGTCGGGTGACTTGGTATTGCTCTTTAACTCAAGGCTCAAATTGTTTCCGCGCAAGCTCAAATCAAAATGGTCCGGTCCATTCAAAGTGGTCGATGTCTCTCTTTTTGGAGCTGTGGAACTAGCATCGGAAGATGGGCTCCGGACATTCAAAGCAAATGACCAACGAATCAAACACTACTTGGGCACAGATGGCAAAAAACATTTGGTGGAGCAGCTGGCTCTCAAAGATGATCCGTGCCCGACCATTGAGTGACTTCAAAGGAACCCCAACTTCGTCGTGCCGCGACATTAAATCAAGCGCTTCATGGGAGGCAACCCATGTGTGGTAACACCTTCTTTTTGTTCTTTAAATTTTTAATTTTTGATAGATAGATTTACTTGAGCAATTTAAAGAGCGTGTTAGAGTGCAGGGGATTCAAAAGACAATAACACTGGGAAGGAATGAATAAAAAAGGGAAGAAAAACCATTGCGTGAAGTTTGCAGCAAAGATGCGGTCGCATTTCCACTATGCGGACCGCATTTCAGTCCCAAACTAAAGCAGTAAGTTGGCTAAAATCGTTGATCAAAATGCGACAAGGTAATGCACTTTGCAGACTGCATTTCAATTATGCGATCGCATTGTTACCCCTTCAACAGAACCCACCGCATAACACGTATGCGGTCGCATAGTGTGTTATGCGGTGACTTTCCCAGCATAAAAGTGCCAGGTACATCGTCGCATTCTCTCATATTTCACTCCTTCAAAACAATGCAAAAAAAAAAAGAACAAAAAAAATGAAAAACGAACAGAAAAAAAAAGAAAAAAGGAACGAATAGAAAAGAGAGGCAAACAGAGATCGAATCGTACCAAGGATGAATACCCATTCATAATATCCATACTTCTCGTACTCTTCTTCATTGGTATGTGTCCCGATCTCTTCAAGTTCACTTGTATCTTTTCTGTAGTCTTCTTTATTTTTGTTATGCATTTGTGATTGTGTTGTTTGATGTAGATTGCTTGTACATATCATGGTTGTTTCTGGGGTGCTGGGTATAGAGACATAGGACCACCATTGTAGAGGAATGAACTGAATCGTGAGAACGAAGGCATTTGCGGCCCGCAAAATCAGAATGCGGTCCGCATTTTGGCCGAATACTTGCCCTAATCTTCTGAGGATGATGGTGAAATGTGGTGACATTTTCGATCGCATAATTAATATGCAGACCGCAAAGTCACCGCAAACTGAAACAGACCACCCAGTTAAAACCTTGCTATCTGCGATTGTTTTGCGATCGCATTTCCCACTTTATGGTGGAGTTTGTGATTGCATTTTGTTATTTTGTTTTGTGTTATGCGCAAGTCAATTCTACTATGGTTATACGGTTCACATAGTGGTTATGCGATCGCATAACCCATCGCAGACTGAGATCCAGTACTGCACAATAAAGATTGCGACAAGTTTGCGGTCCGCTTAGTGATTATGCGACCGCAAAATATGTCGCATTATTTTTGTTACTTTTTTAAATTCTTTTGTTTTCTTTTCACTTTTTCTTACAATGTCGCTCACATTTCACCTTTGTACAGGTATGGCTCCCCAAAAGCATGCAGCTCAGAGAAAGGCACCCTCTGGTCGGCACACATTGCAGGCAAAACGATTACAGACGGAATCCAATGTGCCATGCCCCTCCCAATATGATGAGGAGGAACTCTTGCCATCAGTCAATCTACAGGCCGTAGCAAGAAGGAAACACGGAGATGACTTTCACCTCCGATTTGGGGTTGAAGGATCCAGGGAACTGTATGGAGAAGGACTCACCAAACGAAAAATCCTGGGTGAGAAGCAATTAAGCTTGAACGGGCTATGAGAACAGTACCCCCACATCATAGAGAATATAAAAACAAGAAAATGGGAGTGCTTTACTGAGGCCCCTACTGAGTATAATGAGTCCCTGGTCCGTGAATTCTATGCATCATATGGAGCCTCCAGGACTACACACCACAAACGCAGTAGAATTTTTACCGGCACCGTACTTGTTCGGGGTAAGAGTGTGCTTTGCAACAGTGACATGATTAATGAGTTATATTTACCCAACTGGAGAACAGGCACAACTGAGTACAACGCCAAGTATGAAAATAGGGAGAATGAGCGTGGGTGGATTGCGTCAGTGATAGCAAAAGGTACCCCTGGTTGGATCAACCCTGGGCATAAGATATACAAGGAGGATCTCACAAGGGAGGGTAGATTCTTGCTCAGCTTTGTTACCTCTCGCTTGATGTCGTCCTGGAACGAGACTGACATAGGCATTGAGAAGGCTCTCCTCATGGCCTGTATCATGGCGGGCATCATGATTGATGTGGGAACTCTGATCTTCCAAGAGATCGGGATCTGGGCAAAGCAGCGTGCTACCTCGCTTCCATTTCCTTGCTTGATCACAGCCCTCTATAAAGCTGTGAAGGTCCCTCTCATTCAACACTCTGACAAGACCGGGAAGGAGACGAGGGACATTGACATCGCGCATATTAGTGATGCCGTTGCCCCACCAGAGATTCCAATTCAGGATCCCGACTCCTAGACTCCTGTGACTTCTCAGGTTCTAGTGGCATCCAATTCTGCTTCAGAGCTTGCCTCTCAGTCCACCACTGCTCAGCCTTCTTCTGCAATGCCAGCCCTCTCGAGGATTGGTCTGATTGCCTAGCATGCCAATGCCAAGGTAGACCAGCTCTTGAAGACCTTGCCAACCTCATCAAACAAGCCCTGACTCCTACACAAAATTCAGTGACAGCTCTCCAACAACAACAAACAATGTATGGGGATCGCTTGCACCAGCTTGAGTTAAGGGTTGAGAAGATAAAGCGCGGTGAGGTTAGGGGTTTGCCTCAGCTGTGGGAGGAGGTTACTTTTATGAAGACCGAGCTCCACAAGATGCAAAATTTGGAGTTTGATCTATCATCCCTCCTGTCCAAGGATGGTGAGCAGGGAGCAGACACAGCTGCACCAGACTTAGGCCTTGATGTCACGTCTCTTATGGTAGACATTGCACCTCAGACTGCCGGGATTTCCCAACCTCCAGCTCCTTCTGTATGAATTGATATTCATGATGAGGAGACTTCCGGACAATTTTCAGAGTCCGAGGGTGAGGAGGCAGACGAGGGGGAAGATGAGGGGGATTCATGGTCCTCGGAGGATGATGGCCCTCAGGAGAAGGGCAAGCAGATTGCTGCTCCTATAGTGGAGGATGAGGAGCAAGCAGACATTCAGAGGGTGACAGAACACTCGCTAGCAGATTTGGCTGCCCCTGCCAATCCATCAGCCATTCAGCCATCCGCAGGCGAGGCTAGTAGCTCACAAGCCCCAGCTCCAATTCCCGGCCAGTCAGAGATCCCTCCTCCATCAGTGGAGGTCACTCCTCAGGCCGAGCTCTCATCGGTCCCAGCTTCAGCATCAGAGGGTCAGCCGGCTACCGACTCCCATTGCGCTTAGTGCGCCCCAGGGAGCCCCTTCAACTCTACTCTATGTTCATATGCATTGGGGACAATGCATGCTTTTAGTTGGGGGTGGTAGCCTTGTCTATACTTTTGCGACGTTAGCAACTATTGTACATATTCATACCTTTATGTTATAAACAAACTTATGTACTCATGTGTATTTTATTAGTGATTTTGTATATATTAGTGTTTTGTGATTTCCGTACATACGTTGTCGTTAAAAAAAAAAGTAGATAGTTGTCCATATTTAGTAATTATCCCCTTGTTTTTTCTTTGTGGGATCTTTTCCAAGGGTGTAATAGTAGAACCAAGACAGTAGAATGAAACATGTTGACCGGGTTGGTGTAATTGTCTAGTCTCAAGCATGTGTGTCTGTACATAGCCTATACCCTTTAAAGAAAATAACAATATAAAGAGATCAACTGTGTAAACTTGAGGCTCGCTCTGTGACTCTACATCTACCTAGAGTTATGCATGTATATATGATGAAAGCTTTGAGTTGCCAAATGTTGACTCGAGGGCTTTAAACTATGTGAACCAAACAGTTCGTGTGCCATGTGTGTGAGTTCTTTGTGTAGGTAATTCTTGTGTTTGCTTCTGCCATCTATAACTTGCCCGGTTGGTTTTCTGATGCTTATAATAATTACACTTGATTGGAGGGATGATCTTAGGCATTCTTTGTTTTATTTGCGAAACCTCTTTAGCCTTTCAAGCCTACCATTGCATAAATAATATCACTAGTGCCCTATTCGAGCCTTTAACCTTTTCTTTGTCCACCTCACGACAAACCTTTCCTTTTTGTAAAATAATTCCCTCTTTTGAACCCTTTCCTCCTTGAACATTGAGAATTAGGCTAAAAGCCTAAGTTGGGGGTGTGGTGTCAAAGTGGAAATGGGTAAGGTTGTACATTGAGTGTAGGAGCATATACCTCAAAGTGTTCATATGAAATTATTCAATCTCCAAAACAAAAAAAAATGTATATATATATATATATATGTATGGAGCCTTGAAGAAAATTAGAGAGGTATTTAAGGTGGTTCCATATTGGGAACTAGATGTCAATGTGGCTATGGGGTTTGAAAAGAAACAAAGTGCAAAAAGAGAAGAAAACGTGATTAGTGTTCAAGGAAGGTGTAGTCACTTGTATCTAAATGCTTATCCTACCCTTCCCTAAACCTACATTACAAGCCTAAAAAGTCCTTATGGGATCTCCAACCAAGCGTTCTTAAAATTAAGCGACGAATTAAAATAAGGGCAAGCCTATGGTATGGTATGTTGTAACACTTGAAACTCTATTCTGAGAGTGAGTGTGTTTGTGAATTAGTCCCTTTTTGTTGTCATTGTAAATATTGTGACTTTGGGACTTTCTTTCTAGTAAGGGCACATGAACTGTGAGGTTGAAAAAAAGTTGAGCTTTTGAGTCAAATGCAAGTGCACTCAGCTGAGGGTAGCAATTTTTTCACGTTGTCTGAGGCTCAAAGTTCACAAGTTGATTAGTTTTCCTGGTATATATCGATGGTTCAGGAAGGGTAAAACACTCGAAGATGCATGCTTGAAATACTAACAACAAACACCGTCCATGGTCATTATTGTTTCATGTGTTGTAGATGGAGTCTAGAATAGGATAGTGTCATCTTAGTTGCTTGAGGACAAGCAAGAGTTTAAGTTGGGGGTGTTGATGTGCCGGAGAATTTTGGCACATTTCAATACTAATTGCTTAGATTTTAGCTTGTTTTAAATGCAACTTACCTCTATACTTATGTAATTTTAGTACTTTTGCAGTATATGAGGTGTAAGGGCCTAAGAGCATGGAAAAGAGTTCAAAAAGCCACAAAAAGACAAGTAAAGAGCAAAAAGGCATCATAAATGTGGATATGCTATCGCAAAACCCACATGCGAGCTGCATATTTCATATCAAGATCGCAGATTAAAACAGACTTCTAGGCGAAGTTCAACGTAAAAAATGCGGTCTCATCTGCGATTGCATAACCTGTTTGCGAGCTGCATATTTAACACCGAGATCGCAGACCAAAACAACATTCTTGGCAAAGTTCAACGTAAAAAATGCGGTCTCATCTACGATTACATAACTTGTTTGCGAGCCGCAGAAGTAACCGCAAACCAAACATGAAGTCTACTGAAAGAAGAAAATGCGATGCAAGATGCGGTCGCATTTCTACAATGCGGACCGCAAATCATGAATGCGGACCGCATGTCTGTTATATGATAGAAATGCGATCGCATATTCAACCTGAAAGGGAATATTTATCCGATTTTTGTCCCGATTTTTGGCTCTCTATAAATAGATTTATTGGGGTTTTGTGGGCTCTATCTTGTTTGACTTTGAACCTACAATACAAGGCATTAATAGTCGTTTCTTTTGGAAGCTTTTGGGTCAAGAATCTTTCACTTTGTAAGCTTTATGGCATTTAATATTCTCTTATTTTTGTATTTTAGTATGAGTAGCTAACTTTAAATACTAAGGTTGTGGACCCTAAATGGGTGTTATGTTAATGGGTGTTTAACATTGAATATATATATAATGGTTGGTTGATATTTATTTACTTCTCATTCTTCATTTACTGTTGGTGGTTGCAAACGTTAACAAGTGCCATTAAATTCTTGCTTTGTTTGGCAAAGTGGGGTAAAATTTGGTGGAAGTAAACATCAAAGACTCAAGGCTTTAAACCTTGTTTAATAAAATCGCTTAGGAATAATTGGGTTTTATTTGGCATAAATTGATTGTTCTTAAATGCAACTCTTTTATATTTGAATAGATCATAAAGAAGAAATACTACCTAACTATTGGAAAATATTGGATAGTCACTTAGACATCATTTGCATATCAAAAAGGACCTTCCATTAGAAATATATCATATTAACACCGGTAGCATTACACTTCATTAATGGGGACACAACCTTGGTTTCCTTAATCAAATTGTTTGCATTCTCAATATTTCAATTAGCCATCACCTAAAACCAAACTCAATACATACTCTTGTTACAGTTAACTGGATAGGATTACGACATTAGTCGAGTAACACACTAGTCAAGTAACTTTTTCACACCTATTCCCTGTGGGATTCTACCCCAACCTTGTTGGTTTATTATATTTGACATCGACTGCTTTACACTACTTATTAAAGTGTAATTTGCGTGTATCACATATAAGCATGAGCAATTTCATCAAAAAGATTATATCCAAGATCATTTCCGAAAGAATTACACCTATTCTCCCCAAGATCATCTCCCCAAATCAGACTGGCTTTATTAAAGGCAGAAGTATTTCTGAGAATATTATGCTTGCACAGGAGATTGTCCAGGGAATCAAGAAGCCAAATATAGGTGCTAATGTAGTGATTAAATTGGATATGGCAAAAGCATATGATAGGGTATCTTGGTTCTTTACATGTATAATGATGAGAATAATGGGTTTTAGTGAAAGAATCATTGACATGGTGTGGAGAACAATGTCCAACAACTGGTACTCTGTCATAGTCAATGGCACGAGATTTGGCTTCTTTCATTCCACTAGAGGTCTAAAACAAGGGGACCCTCTGGCCCCTTCACTCTTCATTCTGGGAGCTGAATTACTGTCTATGATGCTCAACAACCTCACACATGATCAGTTCTTAAAAAGTTTCTATATGGAAAAGAGAGGACCTCAAATCACACATCTGATATTTGCAGATGATGTGATCATCTTTACCTCAGGTTGCAGAATTTCATTATTGAAGAACATGGAAGTCCTCCACGACTACGAACAGACATCTGGGCAGCAAATCAACAAAAGCAAAAGTCATTTTGTGACTGCCCCTTTTGCTTTCCAATATACTACTAGGAGAATTCAGCAGGTCACAGGCTTTACCAAAAAGGAATCCCCTCTAACTTACTTAGGTTATCCCCCTATACACAAGCAGGACAAGGATTATGCACTTCAATGGTATCATTTCTAAAGTGCTAAGTAGGATCAAAGGCTGGCATGGCAGGTTGCTTTCTTATGGGAGAAGGTTGACCTTAATCAAGCATGTCTTGCAATCACTTCCAATCCATTTGCTGTCAGCAGTCACATCTCCAAAAGTTGTCCTAAAACAGATTGAGAAACTGGCAGCCAACTTCTTTTGGGGAATGAACAAAGAGAGGAACAAATATCATTGGGCTTCATGGCAAACACTATCTTATCCACTGGAAGAAGGAGGTATTGGATTGAGACCTCTAGCAGAGATATGTAAAGCTATGGAGTACAAACAATGGTGGGGATTCAGAACCAAACAAACACTATGGAGCAATTTCTTACTAGCCAAATACCGTCAAAGCTCACATCCCAGATCAAAAAAATGGGATTCTGGACAGTCACAGACATGGAAAAGAATGGTGTCCAACAAAAAAACTACTGACTACCACATACAATGGAGGCTACACTCAGGGAACTCCAGTTTTTGGTGGGATAACTTGCAAGGTATTGGACACTTAGCTAGTTTCAGATAAGGACATGGCAGACCGGACAACATCAAGGTCTCACAATATTGGACTGATGGGCAATGGGATATTCAGAAGCTCAGTCAAATAACATCTCAAATAGCTCCTCCTTCCATAACTTCACTGATTATTCGAGTCAAAATCCACTATAACCCTCAAATCAAGGACAAACCAATATGGCAGTCTTCTGCCTCTGGGAAGTTCTCTTGTGCATCAGCATGGAATGTGTTGAGAGAAAAGAATCAGATACTTCTTACAAATAAGATGACCTGGCACAAGAAAATTCCCTTCAAATGGTCCTTTTATTTATGGAGAGCAATGAGAAACAAGCTGCCCACAGATGACAGAGTAGCTAAGTTTTGAGCTCCAGGTGTTAACAAACGTGTATGTTGCACCAAAGCAGGGAATGAAACAGTGGAGCACATACTCAACTCAGGTCATTTTGCTCAAATCATCTGGAAGCACTTCAATGCACCAGTTGGGATTCAAAGTCACAGGCAGCCCCTAACAATGAAGTTAATGAACTAGTGACTGCAAGAAAAGAGAAAATGAGGTGCAGAAACTGGTCTTCAACACACTGCCAATCATCATATGCTGGAATCTATGGAAGAACAGATGTATAGCCAAATATGGAGGAAAACCATCATCTGTAACAAGAACTCTGTATTCCATCACTTCTGATCTGCTCCTACTGCTCAGAACATCCTATGCCAACATCAAATGGCCAGTCAACTGGTTAGAGATGTACCTGGCTATAGAAAGCTTACAGCATCATACCAATGTGCAGCAGGTAGTTTGGCTGAAAATAGCAGTGGGATATGTAAAAATCAACACAGATGGTAGTGCTCTAGGCAACCCTGAGAAAATAGGAGCAGGGATCATCATTAGGGACCATCAAGGCCGGGTCATTCATGCTATTTCAAGTCCATTGGGAGAGGGTACTAATAAAATAGCAGAAACTCAAGCAGCCATCATTGGCATTAATTGGTGTATAGAAAATGAACCAAACTGCACTTGGAAACAGACTCTACGCTGGTCATACAATGGGTAACAGGACAGTCTAAGCCACAATGGACCATATGCATGTTAATACAGGAAATCAATAATGTGAGTCAGCACTGTGATGGTTTTAAATGCACTAATGTTTTGAGAGAAGCTAATTGTCCAGCTGACTCCTTGTCAAAGCTAAGCCATGATCTCACCTCCCTGAGACATTATCATAGCCAACAGTAACAACCTGTACACATAAGGGGGCAGATTCACTTGGACTGGAAAAGCATCCCAGCATTTAGACATAGGAAGTCCAAAAGGCTCAAATTTCCACCATAAATGCTACACAATACTACTGCTACATGAGTACCATGGTCATATATATAAAAACAACAGCAGTACTAGATACCATACATCTAGATTGTAGTAGCATCACCGGAAGCAGTAACAGATACAAGAGGGCAGAAGCATTTTACTCTCCACTCACTGTGTTTGATCTGTT
Source organism: Nicotiana obtusifolia (assembly GCA_002018475.1). Classification (NCBI taxonomy): domain Eukaryota; kingdom Viridiplantae; phylum Streptophyta; class Magnoliopsida; order Solanales; family Solanaceae; genus Nicotiana; species Nicotiana obtusifolia. Next base: position 94,235 of record MCJB01016314.1, read on the forward strand.
GCAGGACTCCAACAGTGCAGCCCCTTACAGTGTCCAGCAGGAATCTTTCTTCATAACATGTTTGCTGAATTTTGCAGATGCAACGCATACAACCAACTCACTACTGCAACTGCAGCAACCTCCTTGGCCCCTTTCCCCCATAATCTGTTTGTTAATTTTGCAGGCAGACTGGCTTGTCCAATGTGCTACTAAAGGTGCAATGTATGATAATGATCATCATATCATTACATTGGTAATAGTTAGGACCTCCAGGAGCAGCAACAGCAACAGTAGAGGACAATTGCCATCTCAGCAGCAATCATAAATCATAGAAGCACAGCAGACAGCTTGGATTGACTCAGCCTTGTGCAGCCTTCTCACAAACCTTGTCCAGCCTCCTCACAAGTATCAGGTAGACAATACACAACCCTCCAATAGTAGCAACAACACCAACAGAAGACAACCATCAGTTCAGCAGCAGCCAGAAATAATAGAAGCACAACAAAAGCCAACTGCAGAAAATGAAAAAGCATTTAACTTGGATGGATTCAAGTTATTGCTACAATTGCAATGTGTGCTAGTAGTACTCCTAGTGCTCCTGCTATTGCAACTGCAGCAATCACTTTTGGCCCTCCACTATGCCACTGCCCATAGGATCAACACACTGCAGAACATCCACAGCCACCACACAGTTAATACACAGCCCCACAGCAACAGCAGTAGCAGCAGTGGCAGTAGCAATAACAGCAGCAATAGCAGCAGCAGCAACAATAGCAACAACAACATCAGCAATAACAGCAAGATGGATAGCCATTCCCCAAGCCATAGAACATTCAGTAAGCTAGCCATCATCACAAGGACTCAGAAGGAGATAGATATACCAAATGCTCAATGCAGTCACATATTCATCTCAACCACTTTCACAGAAGCAGCAGATCACACAGAAGCAGCAGCTCAGATAGACCTAGATCATTCCTACAGTTGCATTGTGTGGTATTAGCACTCTTAGTGCTCATTCAAATGCAATTGCAGCAATTACTAAGGTCCTTCTCCCACACCATTTCTTCGAGTATCAACATGGTGTGGCCTTCTCACAAGCATAGGGCAGGAAATACACAGCACAACAGCAGCAGCACAAGGCAACCACTCAGCCCACTACGACAAATACAATGTGTGCATGCTCACAAGCATCATCTACTTCACATACAACCTCACAAAAATAGAAGCAACAGCAAAAGTAGCAGCAATAACTGCTACAACAGTAGCAACAAAAGCAACAGCAATAGTAGGAACAGCAGCAAGACACACAGACACTCAACATTCCACCCGAAGCTCCACAACAGCAACACTAACAACAGCAGCAAAGACAACTCCAGCAGTTTCAACATCAGCAGCAGCAGCAGCAATATCTACAACAGTAATAAGATGGACAGATATTCCTCATTTCAACAGAAGTCACAAACCACAGAAACACAAGGCACTCAGCAGGCAGTGCAAACCACTCAATAACAGCCACAAATCACAGAAACAAAGCAGCAGCTAGCTACAACAACACTGAAAGCAGATAACTTGGAAGAGTCTAGGTCATTGCTGCAATTGCAATGTGTGATATTAGCACTTTTAGTGCTCATTCTATTGCAATTGCAGCAATTACCAGGAACTCCACAACAACAGCAACAACAACACAGCTCATCACTTCAACACATAATTCCACAATAGCTCCACAACAGCAGCAACAACATCAACAGCAGCAGTAAGAACAGTTGCAACACCAACACTAATAGCAGCAGCACCAGCAGCAACAACATCAATAGCAACAAGATGGATACATACTCATCACTCCAACAGAAGCTACCAGCCACAGAAACACAAGGTAATCAGCAGGAGCAGCACACACAACCACAGGCAGAATTCAAGGAATGCAGCAGCCTCAGTAGCACAGTCAATCACACAGAAGTGACAAGTCAAAAATTCAGATATCAACTCAGTTGCATTTATCTATGAAGCAGCAGACATCAACAGAAGCTACCAGAGCAGGAAGACAATAGGGAATCAAACCTACCTTCCCTGAACTCCCTGGTAATCAGCAACGAAAGGAACATCATCAACAACATTAGCAGCAGCAGCAAGTCATCACCTCAGCAACAGTTACAACCCATAGAAGCACAACAAAAGCATCAAACAACAGCAACACAAACAGCAGGACTTCAGCACAAGCAACACATAGACACACATGAGAACTCCAGTGCAGACATCAGCAGCAGACAACACAGTAGCAACAGCAGACATCAGCAGCACAACCACAGCAACTACGCCTGGAAACATCAGCAGCAAACTCCAGTGCAGGAAGAACCTAAAGGTATAAACCTACTTCACCTGCAATGGCAGTCCAGTAGATCATATCAGCAAAACACTCCTCGGCATACTACTAACAGCAGACACTGTCAATACTGCTGTCCAGCTACAGGGCTCCTTCTTGCTAGCTATCTTCAACTCTGCTTTCTTTGCTATCAATGTCAAAGCAAAGTTGAAGATTGCTATTGCTTGTTATCTATCACATCGATTAGAAGACCTCCATTTTTTGCTAGAAATAGATCCTATCACACAGGGAGGATACTATTTCAAACCACTTACTCAGTAGATTTAGGAACATATGTACTTTTTTGTATAGTTGACCTAGATTCACTTCACACTGTTTTTGTATATATGATTGTTTATCGATCATATAAGATAGACAATCATTACATCACCATAGGTCTAACCCATCTAGCTATTTAGGTATGCTTGGTCATCAAGTTTGGATGACCAAGGGTGTACACTTTTTCTATAGGGAGGTAAGATTTATGTCCCCCTCTATTTCTGTACTTTATGTGATATATATGAAAATCAACGCTAGGCATACTGCCTAGTAGATTATTAAAAAAAATAAAGTATTTCAATTCATTCCAAAACCTTTTTGAAACCAAACAAACTATCTCCGCAAGTCACAAAACAACAACAAAGCATATGGAAAACATCAAATAGGGAAACATGGCTTAAATAAACAAAGCAACCGACCAAATTGTTACATTGCATCACATTGCTGAGCAGCATGGATGATGATATCATGATGGAATTTAAGACCTACATGATTGCTAAGAATATATGGGATGCTTAGAAAACTAAGCTTGGTAGCACTAAAATTGCTAGAATTAGGCCGCTCACTATCAATTTTGACACCTATAAGAAGTACCTAGAGCACAACACGAAGAACCACTTAAGAATAGTGTCAAATATGATAAATGAGTTGGCAGATGCGAGCCATAAATCGATTAGTAAGAAACAAGCTCAAATAGTCATTCCTTCCTCGCCTCACACTTGGGAGCATATGAAGATCAACCTAACTCATGATGAGTGTATTGTGACGTTTGAGGATGTGAGGTAACATCTTAATCTGGAAGAGAAATGAGTTGAGGCTGACAAACATGGTGCAGAGGTGCATATATCTACAACTTCTAGCTTGAGGGGTGGTTTTAAATGTAAAACCAAAGGGAACTAGAAAAGCAAGGTCCAACCAAACAAGAAGCCAAAAAATGACCAACAAAGGCAAGAAGAAATCTAGAAGAAAGAAAAATAAGGCAAAAGTGATGTGCTACAATTGTGACTAAATGGACCACTACTCTAGTGAATGTACTCAGCCAAGGAGGGCATCTAAGAGTGGCTCGAAGAAGGTACTTCGTGCATCTTATGCTAGTGAAATATGTGTTGCTAGTTCTATTTTTCTTTATAAAATTTTATCCTTTGTGGATTGCTGATTCAGGGGCCATCAACCATATAGCTATAGTGATTCTGCGTTGGTTTTACTAAGTTAAGGTTTTGATTTGTATCTTCATGACATAGAGGCAAAGTTGTCTTTAGGAACAACTTATTATGGTTCTATTTTTATTAAAAATTGTTATATTGTAATGTATTTGGTTTTCAGTTCCTATAATTTGATCGTTAGTTTCTCCATGTTTCCCTCTTCTCATTATGATGATGATATAAATGTATGACATGCTGGACTTGGTTATATTGGCCAACATCGTATGTAGAGGCTGGCGAAAAGTAATTTTTGGCTAATGATGAGCATGTGGATATTCCTATGTATGAGCATTGTCTAGTAGGAAAAGCTACAAGAAAACTATTTGGATAAAACACCATGATTGAATTTCTATTGCAATTAATTCATTCGCACATTTGTGGTCCTATGAATGTGAATGCAAGTCATTGAGCTTCTTATTCATCACTTTCATTGATGAGTTTACCCGTTTTGGTCTTTTATTTCAAATAAATATGAGGCAATGAGTTTCTCTAAGAAATATGTGAGCATGGTTGAAATCCAATTAGAAAAATCAATAAATGCATTGAGAAACGATCATGACCGTGAATATTTGTTAGCCTTATTTAACGAGCTTTGTAATGGAAAAGAAATTATTCATTAGTTTGCTATTCCTAATACTCCAGAATAAAATGGTGTTGTGGAGAGAAGAAATAAATTGCTTCTTGAAATTGTTAGATCAATAGTGGCACGACAAAGTTGCCTATTTCCTTTTAAAGAGATGCATTATTGGCTTCTGCCTATATGCTTAACAGTGTGCCAACGAAATTAGTTACATCTATGTCTTATGAGTTATGGACAGGTAGAAAACACAACTTATGTGTCTTAAGACCTTGGCAATATGCAGCTTATGTTCACAATTCCCCTCATATTATGGCAAATTGCGCCGGAGGAAAATAAAGAGTATCTTTATTAGATATTATGAGATGTCAAATGATTATGCGTTCTTAGGGCTTCAAGATAGTGGGAGTGTAACCACATTTGAATCTAGAGATGTCATATTCTTGGAAAATTAATTTTCAAAGAAGGGTGAGATCGGTCAAGTCATATATCTTTCTGAAAATAAGGACCTAGACCATACAAGATCCCTCAATTCGAGTGGGAGAATTTATGGTGATGAAGAATGAGTTTCTTATCAAGACGCATCTTCATCACTTAATGCGAATGGAATAATCTTGTTCCAAACGGGAGGGAGTATAATCTCGTTCCAGGTGGGAGTGAGACAAATAATATTGGTCCAAGTGGGAGCGAAGATTTTCAAAATAGGGGCAATTTGGAATTTGATGAATCTCAAATAAGACGTAGTAACCGTCAAAAAATCCCTCACATCATATTGACATTGAAAGGGAGAACATTTCATGGTGCAGTTGCAAGAGATAAATGAACCATAAAATATGAAAAAGACTCTTTCATTCCCTTCGAATGATAAATTAATAAATGCAATGAAAGAGAAATGGAGTCCATGAGAATCAACCAAGTTTGGAAAGTAGTTGATCTCCCAAAAGGATAAAAAGGTATTGGAACCAAATGGGTTGTCAAACTTCAGTACAAGGCTGATGGCATGGTTGAGAGATAAAAGGATCGACTAGTTACCAAGGGATATACACAATAGGAAGGAATCGACTAGTTACTAAGGGATATACACAATAGGAAGGAATCGACTAACAATAAGAGTTTCTCACCTGTTGTACGATTTACCGCTATTCGCCTTATTCTAGATCTTGTTTCTAGCATGGACTAGAATTGTGTCAAATTAATATGAACAATGCCTTTGTCAAAGGAGAATTGAGTGAAGAGATTTATATGGAGCAAATTGGGGTTTCATCCAAAAAGGCCATGAACATAAGGTTCGTAGACTTTTAAAGTCTATTTATGGTCTTAAACAATCTTCACCGCAGTGATATATATTCTTTCATAGTGTAATCACTTCTAGTGGCTTCACAATTATTTATGAAGATCATTGCATTTATATCAAAAGATCTAAGGGCATATTTGTGATTATGTCATTGTACGTTGATGGCATATTAATCGTCGGAAACGATATGGAGCATTTATGTGAGGTTAAGGTCTGGTTTTCATCCCATTTTGAAATGAAAGACATGGGTGAAGCAGCATATATCCTCGGAGTAAAGATTTTAAGAGAACGTTCAAGGAAAACTGTTGTCTATTTCTCAAAAGAGTTACATCATAGAGGTTCTTGAACGATTCAATATTCATAATAGTAACCTTGTTGTTACTCCACTCAACAAAAGCAACGCCTTGAGTGATAAAATGTGGCCTAAAACTCCAGAAGAAAAGCAAGAAATGAGACAAGTTCCTTATGATAGTGCAATTGGTAATCTAATGTACGTAATGTTATGCACTAGACCTAATATCTATTTCGCTGTTGGGTTGGTAAGCATATATAAATTTAGCCCTAGCCCAACACATTGGAAAATAATTAAGAGGATCATGAGGTACCTAAAGGGAACTTCTGATTATGCACTTTGCTATGAGGGAAATGAAATGTGTTTGAGGGGATACACTGATGCTGATTACGGAGGAGACTTGGATGAGAGAAAGTCCATCTCAGAATATCTTGTTCTGCTTAGTAATGGTGCTGTATCATTTAGTAGTAACAACCAACCGTGTCTGGTCTTATCCAAGATGGAAGTTGAATGTGTGGCTCTCTCCTCAGCTGCACAAAACGTTGTTGGTTAAAAAGTTTTTGGTGCATTTGATTGGTGAAGCAATAAGTCCTGATCCAATGACTGTCTATTGTGATAGTCAAGCAGTGATTGCAGTCACCAAGAATTCAAAATTTTACAATAAAACTAAACACAATGATATCAAGTTCAATTATATAAGAGACATGATAGCACGCGAGAAGAAATCGTATAGCATATCTCCACAAAAGAAACGGTTGTAGACCCATTGTCTAAGCCAATTTCTAGAGATATTTTTATTGAACAAGCTAGATCTCAAGGGTTACGTAGGCTTTGATGTGTTGTCATTGGTTTACTGTTTTATTTCCCCGAGCGGTTCACAAATATTTATTATTTTTTAATATCAAATAAGGTTTTGAGTTTGCATCCACTTATTATTTGAAATATTTGTGTACATTCTAATTATGAATGTTTATTGTACATTCGTATTGTGAATGCTTATTGTGTATTTTTTTCTATGTTATTGAAAGGTATATCAGGTAGAGAGAGGTCAATCTGCTCAAACCGGAGACTGCTTCCATCAATTTAGTGTTGATGGAAGATAAGACGAGATGTTAAGCAAATAATCATACAGATAATTTGAGAGAACATGGCTTAAATATCATTAGCGTCGCACAAGTAATAATAAATGGTTATTATAGTGCTTTATCGGTGAAAAAAAGTTTCATCTAATCTAGCTTAAGAGGCAAGATATGAGTTCAATTTTATTGAATAGATCAAGAAACTCAATCATAAGCATATAGTGTCTGAATATTTTGTATAGAATTATCTTATGAGATAAAGACATACACACTATGGGAAATGAGAAAATGCTGTAGCACATGTTTTCATACACAATGTGCAAATGTTAGCCATAAGGGTTAACATAAGCTTCATCGCGACTTTTGTTGTGTGAGACCCTAAATTGTGTACCCTCAAGACTCCATGAACTATCGGAGATGGGGTAGATAACCCTGACATCTAACCACTTGATTATATCCTTCTTGACCACTTCTTTCATAGCCTAATTGAGTGTTCTTTGATGTTAAAGCACCATCCTCTAACTTTATCTTATGCATACAAAATACGGGGCTTATACCCCGCATATCCACCAAAGTCCACCCAATAGCCTTCTTCCTCTTTTGCAACACCGTCAATGTGGAATCAACTTTGCACATTAGTCAAACAAGAGGAAAGAATAACCGATAAAGTAGAACAAGGGTCGATAAATTCATAATGAAGGTTTAGAGGCAATGGCTTCAACTCAAAAGTAGGTGGCTCTTCAATAGGAGGCTTTGTAGGAGGAGTCTTCCTATTCTCAAGATCCAAATATAATTTTTGGGGTGCAAGTTGTACGACCCCATTCCTTGCAAAGAATTCACCCACTCCATGAAAACATCTATCTCGTCATCATGAAAGTTGACCAAAAAGGCCTCCAACATATGACCCACATTGATTGTAGCACTCGTATCATCAACTATAACATCGGTCACAAAATCCACAAAAGAACACACCTCATTGCTATTTGGTTGCCGCATAGACCTATACACATGGAATACTACTTTTTCATCACCAACCCAGAAAGTGAGTTCTCTGGCTTTCACATCACAAAGAGCCTTATCTGTAGTAGGGAAAGGTCTCCTAAGAATGATAGGCACTTCATAATCAACTTCACAATCTAGAATAATAATGTCCACCGGAAGAATTAACTTATCAACTCGGACCAAAACAACCTCAATCACTCCCAATGGTCTCTTCATCGTAAGATCGGCCATTTGCAACCTCATAGATGTAGGTCATGGTTTACCAACTCCCAATGTTTTGAAAACTGAATATGGCATCAAATTGATATTCGCCCCAAGATTGCAGCGAGATTTAGCAAACTCGGCACTCCCAATTGTACAAGGAATTGTGAAAGCACCAGGATCCTCCAACTTAGAAGACATTGAATTAACAATTTAACTCACTTGATGAGTGACCTTGATAGTTTCAAAATTCATTGACCTCTCCTTGGTCACAAGATCTTTCATAAACTTTGAATAATGGGGCCTTTAGTCCAAAGCCTCTACCAATGGCGCATTAATAAAGAGGCTCTTCATCATTTGAATGAACTTCTTGAATTGTTTCACACCATTTTGATTAGCAATTCTTTGAGGATTGGGAGGTGGAGGCTTTGGCGATGGTGCCTTAGCCTTTTGCACTACCGGCTCCGGTATGTCAATGATGTGATCTCTATATGGGTTCACCTCCTCTTGAGTCTCTTCCACACTATCATCAATGTCAATCCGAACCTCATCATTTGCTTGAAAATCATTGTTTAGGATATCCTCTTGTTGTATCACTTGGTCATCATCCATAAGTCTCCTTTCACTTGAGGTGGGTGCATTCCCGCCCGTCCACTTCTTATGATAACCGCTATAGCATGCCCCCAATTGATACCACACATTGGATTCACCACCGTGTCACTTGGTATTGCACCCTTAGGATGTAAAATATGTGCTTGAGAAAGTTGCCCCATTTGAACTTCTAGATTACAGATTAATGTGTTGTGTGAGGCAAGTTCGGCATTCAAATTGGCATTCTTTTCCATCATTTTCTTAAAAGTATTCTCAATATGGTCAATCTCGTTGTTTGAAGAACTTGAACAATGGGAAGGATAAAGAGGCGGGTTGCTAGGTCGTTGATACATTGGGGGCCTTTGAAAAGCTGACCCCCGATTTCCTTGATTGT
>MCJB01016314.1:103503-117866 GCA_002018475.1 Nicotiana obtusifolia
CCCCCCCAAATTTCCTTGGTTGTTTTTGCACTCCAATTTCCTTCAATTTTTGTTATAGTGCCAATTCCCTTGATTTTTAGAACTCCAATTGCCTTGGTTTTTTTATGGTCACCATTGTTGTTGATTGGAGCCTTTGAAATTATTACTTTGTCCTTGAAAATTGTTCACAAAATGAACCTCTTCTTCTTGCTCATGATAAGAATCATCTTGATAAAAACTACCATCATCTTGCACATGACTCTCCACTCGAGTTTGCATTTGTGGACCCTTAGTCCTCTTCTTGTTAACCAACACATTTACCCCCTCCATATCATGAACTTGCTGAGGAGCTTGAACTTGATAAGTTGGGCCTTTTCAAGTTAAATCATTGTTGTTTTCAATTCAGTAATGACTTGCCCATGGTCTTGAAACTCTTTGTAGAGGTGAATCATGTTGGGATCACCTTGTGGAATATTGGCTCGTGATTGCCAAGCTGACAATGTTTTCGACATCTCATCAAGAATCTCACATGCCTCCGCATAAGGTGTTGTCATAAAGTTTCCACCGTCCATTTGATTGATCACACATTGGTTTGTAGTATTAACACCATGGTAGAAAGTTTGTTGGATCATGTCGTCGATCATATCATTGTTCGAGCACTCTTTCATCATTGTCCGATACCTCTCCCAAATCTCATGCAAAGGTTCATTGGTCTCTTGCTTGAAAGCAATATTTAATCCCTAAGAGTAGCCATGTGCCCGGGAGAGAAGAACTTAGCAATAAACTTTGCCGCCAATTCATCCCAAGAATGTATCGAATGATTAGACAAGTGTTCCGATCAATCTAAAGCTTTACCCCGTACAGAGAAGGGAAAAAGCCTCAGCCTCAAAACATCCTCGGAATCATTAGTTTGCTTGCTCCCCCAACACATATCCACAAAGCCCTTCAAATGTTTATAGGCATATTTATTTGGCGCATCGGTGAAAAAGCCTCGTTGCTCTAGCAATGTGAGCATCACATTGGTAATTTGAATGTTTCCCACTCTAATGTATTGGGGGAACTATTGCACTAGCATAGCCTTTGTTGGGCAATATCCAGTGTTGTGCTGCTTGTGGTTGTGGTGGTGGAGGTGGGGGCACATTGTCTTGTTGACCCCGGGCTCAACAATTTGATTGTGGCACTTGAGGTACACCATCTAGTTGTTCCTCCTCACTGTCCAACTCCCCCAATCGCATATTTCCGATATCATTATTCGCCATTTTGTACCTGCTATGGCTTCAACAAATTAGTAACAAGGAAGGGAAAGAAGATATTTCAATAACACACTCAAATATATAGCTAACACCATCAAAACACCTTGGCAACAACGCCTAAAATTGACGTCCAACCTGTACTAAATAATGAAAGGAAACAGCGGTTAGAATAATAGTACTCAACAAGAGTCGGGATCGACTTCCACAGGGAGTTTAAAAGAGGTCTTAGCCCAGACACTTGATGAGAGTACGTGAAATAACTCAATTGCACTTCCAACATAGGGTTTTTGTTTTCTAGCTGTAAAATTAATACTAACAAATGTAAACTAATTAGAAGAAACTAGAAAGCGAGCAATTGTTTTTGATGTTTTAATCAATTGGGAAAAAGACTAGGGATGTAAGCTTCGCGTAGGTGCTAACCTAATGGGTAAATCATGTTAATGCTTGTTTTAGTGACTGTGGTGTATTATAACTCTCAACTCTCAATTACTCACTCAATACCTCTCGATTATAGAGTGATTATGCCCAAATCGACTTTCTCAAGTCTAGTTGCGTATCAATTCAAATAATTGATATGAGCTCAAGTCGGATGTTCCCTATCTCTAGTTCAAACCCTCTAATTAGACTAGCCAATACCCTAAGTAGCCCAATTTCTTGTTATCCAAGTTTTCCTACACTAAGTCTCTCTTTCTTAAGTAAGAACCAAGACAAATAGGCATGAAACAATATTTGCAACCATTAATTATAGAAATAATACACAAACATGGCTATATAATAAACACTCAATCATAAATTAATTACCCATAAGGATCACACACTCTCGTGGAGTAGAGAGCGGGCACATATTGACTCCGAATCCTCCATCAACAAGTACTCGGGACACCATTTTGTCCTCGCATTTGACGGTAACGTGAAGGGCTCTGTTATGACCCACGCCCTTTACAGGAAGTTCATCTCTTTGGAAAGTGATCATGTTTACCTCGACCATCTTCCCGATGGTCACTGCTAAGGCCTCGCTGGTAGTGTTATTCGGAACAGTCACTCCACTTAACACCTTCAACAAGGCATCTTTATGACTGTCAGAACTCATTAGCAGGTCCATGATTGATATATGTGCAGGGGTTTTCTTCAATTGCTGCTCCACAGAGTTTTCTTTAGCTGACATCTTCTTCCAAAATTATGCAGCCTGAGCATATGTTATATTCCTCCTCTGAATCTGTTCTCTTTTTTGATTCCGTTGGTTAATATCCTCCAAAGTGTAACGCCTTCCTAACTTGTTCATTTCATGACCCACTGTGAAATCCATCATCTTGCTTTTCCCTTTTAGCTGGTACGTCCACGGGACAGTTTTGTATTCCCGATCCTCCTCATCCCTGATGGTAGTAGTAGACTGTGGCTGGTATGTCTATACCATCACTGGAGGTTTTAACTTACAGTGATAAACGATTCTTCAGGGCGGAAACCTTGCAGCCTCGGTGTTTCCTATTGTGACGATTGTGCCTTTTAAGTTATAATCATTGTCGAAAGCGATCATATTAGCTCCTTGGTTCTGTGGTTTGGCGGTGGGTTACGGTTCACATATGGCCGAGCTTGGGTGCATCAAATGGCCCCACTTTTGATCAACGACTCAATTTAATTTTTCAACTTGAAAAAATCCTCCGTATCATGCCCTGGTACACCTGAATGGTAAACACATCGTTTAGTTGCATCAAAGTAATTTGAAGGATGTTCAGGAATCCTCCCTTCGACTGGATACATCAAGCCAACTTTTCTCAGCCTTTCAAACAAATGGTCCAAGGGTACAGCAATGGGGGTGTAGTTTCTAGGACATCTTACCTCAATATTGGGGTGAGGTCGGGGAGCATAGGTAGGTCGATTTTGATGGGTGGTTGTTTGCACTGGAGTGTATGGTCGTGGTGGACTTGGATTTGTATAGACGAGCGGTGGGTTGTATTGAGGTTGAGGATTATAGCATGGTTGTGTGGTGTATACTAGAGCATAGGTAGGTTGGTGTGGATAATGGGTATTCAAAGAGTAAGAGTTGTTTCCATGGGGTGAACTGGACTAGTAATAGGGAGCGATTGCTGACACTTCTTCCCCTTTTTTTTTCTTTCCACTACTTTCAACCCGAAATGAATTGCTTTTATCGTTACTTGCAATGCGGCCGTGGATTGTATTTAGCCAGACTTGATGCCTTCCTCCAAAAAGTCTCTCATTTTAGCAAGTTCAGGGAACTTCTGCCCCATCATGTCTATCATCTTTTCAATGTAGATTCATTCTTGGGCCCTGATGAAGTATTTAGTCAGCTGATTTTCTTCCAATTGGGGTTGAGCTCTAGCGGCCTCCGACCTCCATCTATGTGCATAATCTTGAAATGATTATGACGGCTTCTTTTGCAGATTTACCGGGGCGAACGAATCTTGGGTAATTTATGTGTTAAACCAAAAAAGGTTCATGAAGTTTTCTGCCATATCTTGCCATTCTCTGCAGTTTATGGGATCCTGGCAGGAGTACCAAGTGAGTGCCTCTCCTATCTAACTCCTTATAAATATCTTCATCATCAATTTCTCATTCCTTCATACTTCAACCAGCTTATCGCAGTAGCGTGCATGGGGATCACTTGTCCCATCAAATATATCAAATTTTGGAGGCTTATACCCTACTAGCATGTCCACATCATGGTGTATGTAGAATTCCTCATAATCTAGGCTCTCGCTCCCTCGAGCGACCTAAAGGCTCTTCATTTGTTTCCTTATTGCTCGCAACTGTTCGGATACCAACACTTCCTCTTTATACTTTTCTTCCCTCTCCATTTCCGCATACTGATCAACTTCATAAGGAAACCTGATCGTGGCGGGCGCTATGAAGGTGGGTTTTGAAGTGGCATATACTAGTGGCTTTTGCGGTGTTTGAACATTATTTGGTACATAAGGGGTATGTATATGAGGATTTGGTGGGTTTGCGGTTACTGGGGGTATGATCTGGGTTGTAGTGACTGAATTTTGGGTATTGTTTTCTTGGCGGGTAGTTGAAGGAAAGTGATCCGTGATCGAGTCTAGTGAAGGAAATCGGGGTGGTTGTGAGAGCGTCATCACGGCTAGATGCGCCAATTCCTAAATATGTTGTACCTCCTCTCTTAATCATTCCATCACTTCTGCCATCCTAGAAACATTTTCATCGTTTCGAGCATCATTCTTTTCTCCTGATTGCCCTGGGTTATCAGCTATCATCAAGCGTGTCCCTTTGGTTCATCGGTCGCAGACATCTTCCCTTTTTACCTTAGGTTGTATGGTGGTTCAGCCAATTTTTTGAGTCAACACAAACCAACCTATGTTTCTGGGAATAATAATAAAGTAATGCAAGAAAAGAAAAGATAAGAAAAGTAGAAGTCAGTTTCAGTGTTTGCACAAATATGAACACATAGAGCAGTTAGTTCACGTGTTCAAGTAAGCTCGTTTCCTAAAGTGAGAGGGACCTCTCTTTGTCAGAAGTGGGCCTATGTAGTGAATATTTGACAATCAATCACATTTGACACTTTTAGATCCGAAGTAAAATATTGGTTTTTTTTCATTAATAATATTTGGATTGTAACATGTGGGAGCAATGATTACAACATTGTTTTCCAACATTCAGAAGATTACATGGGCTTACAGACGTGCCCTTAGGAAAATGAAAGAGGTACAAGATAAAGGGTATAGATAGGGAAGGAAAAGGGGAAATCAACCAGCCGCTAGTAGCCATCCTCGAAATCATCTCCCATCTCTTCTTCCTTAGGTTCTTCTTCAGGGTTTTCCTCAAATTCTTCTTCTTCGTCATCATTTTATTTGGCCTCTTCTTCGGTAGCTTTTGGTGGTTCTATTTCAGATTTAATTTGTATATACTCGACCACTCGATCATTATCCTCCGGAGGTGGCAGCATATGATCAATTGACCCTGAAACCACATGGCGATGCATGGAGGTAGTCATTATATAATGATTAAAATCTCGTGATATATTTGTAAAGCCGCAGCTGCATCTTCTAACCAGGCCAACTCATCCTTTTCATTTATCCAAGCAAAGTATACTATAGTGCACAATGAGTTTTGACCCATTGGCATCATGATTCCACTCGTCTTGTAGTTTCCTTGATATTGGGATCGGAACTTTCCCATTGTAGTCATATTCGTACGGAGCCATTCTCGACCATAGAGGTACGTCCTGGATTTGGCCACATGGCCTGAGAACTCGTAGGGGTGTGTATGGCTGAATGCCTTTGAGTCCTATCAGCTCTATAAAGTTCTTCTTGGGAGTCCTTAGAATTTCCCTGCCACTCATCCACAAAAGTTTCTAATTTATCCATTCCCCACATTAATGCGTCAGCATTTCAGTTCATTCCTCTTGTGCATGCAATGAGACCCAGTGCCTCATTCTCTAATTGTGACTCCGAATATTATTGCTAACATCCAAAAAGTAGTCGATAGTGTCCTCTTTTTGGAAGAAGTGTTCCGTGGCCCATATTTCAAGTAACAAATTGCAACCCTTGAAGAAATCGTACCCTCTGGAACAAGCAGACAAAGATCAGAGTGTTTTCGCTAATATTATGGGCACCAAGGTGCCACGAAGAATACCTCGGTATGTTTCCAAGACCACATGCAGCATGTTGATGTTGATTCGTCCTCTCCTCTGTGGGAAAACCAGTAGTCCTTGCAGCACCAAATAGAATGTTTCCCAGGTAGCTTGATCACACTGAAACTCCCCCCACGTGCCACTCGTAGCTCTCTCAATGTTTAAACCTGTGAAAAAAAATTTCTAAGCATACCCAGCCGTCTTCAATATTCCTCATACTCCGGCTGCCCGCCAAACCCAAGGCGTCGAGTAATTGGTAGCCGACCATAGTTGCTGGCAGTACTGGCTTTCTCCCGGTGAATGGTAGCTCGGTGAAGTTGGTGACTTCTTCCAAGGTTTGCACTAACTCGCAGTCAATAAACTTGAAAACCACTTTGGCGGGATGCCAGAATTCCATCACCTGCTTGGTGAGGACCTTGTCTACCCGGATATTCAGTAAGGCAATCAATGCTCCTAAGTGCGTCCTGATCTCGTCTCCATGCTCTCGGCGAATATTCTTCCCACATTGTTTCGGCTCGTGTGTTGCTCCCATGACCAGGATGATTTCAGGGATATTGCGATTGATTTTCATTTTGAAGGGGGTAGAAGAGGGGTATTAGTAAGTGTTTGCTCTATATCTTTAGCGTCTTGTCATGATCAGTTTGTTGTTCCACAAAAGTCATGCCGTTGGGTGCGTGACCTGATGACATTAAGATGGCTCTCCTAATTGTGTGTCGGTGCGAAGGATCGACTCACTAAGGTTTACGCAGCATGACCTATGTTTCCTAGAGTAAAATGTTTGCTAATTCTTGGAGTTGAACTGAATAATGCGAGATGTTATGTCAGTTTTACATGACAATGTCATTCTCTGAGACTAAAGAATTTTTAAAAGGTTTGGAGGGGTGAAAAGACAACCCTCGCGAGCCATTGTGTGTGATAGTGTACGGCCAAGATTCAATAGGAAAGAGTGTGATGCCATTGTATATAAAGTGGTAACAAATAGTGGGATAATAGTAATAACGTTAAAACAGGTAGATAAATATATGTTGAACAAATAAGCACAGGTAAGCATATATTTGCAAATTAAGCATAGTTAAAGCAGCATGTAAACAGATATTCCTAAATTGCAGGTCTAGTCTAAATCTACTAAGGTCAGAACCTAAGTGCACTCCCTAGCAGAGTCGCCATGTTTTTGCATCCTACTTTGTGCGAGTCAAAACAAGATTCAACTAGTGATTTTCCTGTTGATGATAAAACAGAGTTGCCACCTAATATTTAAAGGTATACAAGGGTACCTATTAAATTGTTAAGATCATTATCCTATTAGTCTGCTAACTAGTGAGATTTGGGTTAGGGTTCTTGTTCTTCTAAGGGGAAGGTGGTAGGTACCCCCTAGAATCTAACTAAGGTAGCTCCATAGGACTTAGACTAGGTTTGGGGAATTTATATGTCTATATTCTGCATAGTTAGTGCTTAAAGTGTGCGGCTTACCTTATATTGTGTTTTGAAAACTTATCATTTTGAAAAAGAAGTAGTACATATACTTTGAAAAGAGAGTGTAGTTTTTTATTTAAAAGAAAAGCCTTTGAAAATGTCTATACAATTGAAATAGTGTTAAAAATAGATTTGTAATACTTGTACTTATTAAATTTGTAAAAATGGGGTTAAGTTTTAAATATATGACTTTCAAAGCAAGGTGGCTATTTGTGTAAAGTAAGGACTATTAGGGAAATGGGGTTAGATATACCTTAGAAATTTACTTCAAATGTTATACTCAATTTCGGAAAAATCATTTGCTGATCCTTGATTAGCTGCAGTGTTTGTTGGTTTGTAGAAAAAGCCCGACATTGGAAATCGCCTTTTGATTTTGATTTTTTAGAAAGCAAGACTGTAAACCTTTCAAATCTATTTTAGTTCTCAAAAGACTTCATGAAAGAAAAACAGTTATTATGAGTAAAGATGAAAAGTAGGTAATAGAAGTGATTAGAAAATTAGAATTATTTACTACTAAGAGGCAGTACTTCTTTTATTATTACCTACGGGTTTTTTTTAGGCTTGCCTAGGTTGTCAATGTAACTCAAAGAGATAAAGAGAAAATATTCAATCAAATATCATCAATGTTGTATATATACAAAAACAGCAGCAAAACATATAAGAGCGATAAGGGAAAGGAAATGGGCTCATGGTTTGGCCTAAAAGAAATTAGGCCCAACAGACAGCGAAACAAAGCAGCAGCAGCTAAACGACTCCAGGTTCAGGATAGAACTTTGGCCTGAGTTCTTTGAGAACTCGATAGGCCCAGTTCTGTCACATATGTAAAAAAGGAGAAGAATGTCATTAGATATATGGTGCAATATAATATTTAAAAACAAGTAACATCAACATAGGCCCAAGACAAAATTGTAGCAAGCATTAGTTATTAGGAATGCAAATAAAGTCAATGTAAAGTCAAACAAAGTAAAGTAATTTATAATGAAGCCTTGGTTTTCATTTAACACTAACCCTAAAGAGATAAGCAAATGTTAATGATAATAGGCTTAAGGTAAAATTCCATTCATGGCCAAGAACACTCTTGGGAGCCCTGAAACTCTAAATTTCACAAGGGTCTCAGGGACCCCGAGCAGTGCTTGTGACAGGGAGAGTGTCTCAACCACAAACTAAATTTTACTCCTAAATAACCTTAACCACTCATACTTACTCTTTCCCATTGGTTTAAATGCAAACGAGGCACTCATTATAAATTCCAATACAACAATAACAATGATACAAGGATATGTTCTTTTCTTATAGAAATTTGTCAAGAATACAACCGACAACACCAGGGAGATCATAGCTCACACACAGGTATGTCGTATTCTGTCATATAGTATTAACATGCTCGAGAGTACTCAATGAAATCAGTTACAAGTGCAGAAAAGTAATGAAAACATCAACATGATAATACAGGAACATAGGCGCAACTAAGCCATGTAGTTTGAGGGGATAGAGAATATATCATGTATATTGACCTCACTAGTTGTCACGACCCCAAATTCCCTCCGTAGGAAGTGGTGACGACATCCACTCTCTAAAACTAGGTAAGCCTATCAATATGTAGAAAAATTGAAATAAAACATTAAAAAGCTCAAAACTTCAACAACTGCATAAATAAAATCTGTAACTCAAAATGTAGAATTCCTAAAACCTGGTGAAATATACGTAACAAGCTCTAGTAACAATTCTGAACAATCCTATACGTCAGTGTCTAAGGTAGTGTAATAAAATAAGGGAAAACAGGATAGGAGGGGACTCCGAGGCCTGCGGATGCGGGCAGGTGTACGTTGAAGTATCCGGAGAAACTTCACCTCACTAGTGCCGGGACTGATAGGAAGTACCTGGATCTGCACAAAAAGATGTGCAGCAGCGTAGTATGAGTACACCACAACAGTACCCAGTAAATGACAAGCCTAACCTCGGTAGAGTAGTGACGAGGTAAGGTCAGGTCCCTACTGGAGATAATAAGAAACAAGCAAAAGATATAATGATGTACTAATAAAAACAATGGAAATGAAGCAATAAGTAAATTTACGAAAATTAACAACACAAAATTAAGACAGTTAATACAACACGGAAGGAAGAAAGGATTAACATATTAAGAAAACAAACAACCAAAGCTACAATAGAAAATAACGAAAGATCAGCAAGGGCCACCACCAATGTACCGTCTCGTAGTCCCAAATCATAAAAATAACTCACAACCTTTCCTTATATTGCCGCGGGAGCCTTTACATTTTAATTAAAAATCATTTTCCCGAAATAGGATCCCGAGTTTTAGCTTACCTTATCACACCACATGGCTTCTAGTAGTTCCCCTACTAGCCACGCGTATCAAGCCCACTTTATCTCACCGCATGCGTTTCAACACCGAAACTTATACCACTACATGGGTATCAATATCACAACGAATCACAATTTGCACTCAAAATCCCAAATATCACAACTTTCTAGAAAACCAAAAAATAACAAAATTTCACAATAAGGAGCCCAAGGCTCAACCACAGCGTACACAAGTCTCAACAATAATCATCAGAGAGTAACTCAATAAAATGATGTCTCACAACTTACACTTTACCTTAATAGGAACAACGACCTTTGCAATTCAATAACAAATTCAACAACATGATATACCAAATAGCAATTTCAAGTACGAATTCAACAATTAAATAATGAATACAGAATAAAATAAAGCAAGTAATTAAACTAAACATGTAGGACAAATTGCAAACAAGAGATAAGACAATTAGGCATGTGAAATTAGACTAATTATGAGGATTACAACATATCAAAGTAACTCAATTAAGGCATAAAAGAATACTACATAGCTAAAATTTAGAAAATTTACATTTAGCCCGTGTACGTACTCGTCACCTTGCGTACACGGCTTTCACATATCACAATTATCACAACAATACCAAATCCTAAGGCAAGCTTCCTCCCAACAAGGTTAAAAAAGTCAATTATCTCAAACCACGCTAAATCAATCAACTAGAAGGTCTTTCCCTCGATTTTCCAACTCCAAATGGCTCGAATCTAGACAAAACAATTTTATACTATAAATATTACTATATGAAACTAATTCAAACAATGAAGTTATGATTTTTGCAAAGAAACGAAAAGTCGACCTAAAAAGTCTCCCCGGGCCCATATCTCGGAACTCGACCAAAATTACAAAATCCGAACACCCATTCGATATCGAGTCCAACCATATAAGAATTATTCAAATTCGATCTCATTTTGGCTTTCAAAACTCATAAATTTATCCAAAGGAGTTTCTACCATTTTCCCCCTATTTCAAACTCAAAAACACTAATTAAATAATGAAACTATCAATAGATTGAGGGGAATTAATCAAAAACGAGTTAGAATTAGTTAACCAAAAGTCCTATATTAAAATCCTTCAAAATTTTCACCTCAAACCGAGCTCTCAAAGTCACAAAATGAATTATGAAACCAAACCCTCGCATTTCCAACTTTTTGCCCTGCGATCCTTGCATCTACGACTCTTTTGCCATTTAAGTGACGCCGCACCTGTGGAAAAACCATCACAGGTGCATATTCCACTTATATCTAGGGGTTCCGCTTCTAATGACCATGGCACGCACCTACGAGTGCGCTTCTGTGCTGAAGGAGACCGCATTTGCGGCCTGTCCCAGGGCCCCTCCTCAAATTCTGCTTCTACGGTGAAAAGGGCTGCGCCTGCGGAAGCGCATCTGCGCTCAGGCGTCCCTACCTGCGAACCTAGGCCTGGGTTGGCCAGACCCTCCGCTGGTGCAATGACACCAGAACAACAGCACTTCAGCAAAACACTAAATCCAAAAATGATCCGATTTCCATCTGATTCACACCTGGGGCCCTCGGGACCCCATTCCAATATACCAACAAATTGCAAAACACATAACAGACCTACTCGAGGCCACAAATCACATCAAAAAATACAAATTATCGCAACCCAAATTCAAGCCTATGAACTATGAACTTCTAAATTTCGAAAGCAATACCGATTCATAACAAAACAACTCCGATTGACACCAAATTTTGCACACAAGTCATAACTGACATTATGGACCTACTCTAACTTCCGGAATCAGAATCATACCCCAATATCAATAAAGTCCATGCCGGTCAAACGTTCCAAAATCATCCAACTTTCCAACTTTTGCCAATCTACACTGGAACGACCTACGGACCTCTAAATCAACATCCGGACACACTCCTAAGACCAAAATCACCCTATGGAGCTATTAGAACCGTCAAAACTCCATTCTAGAGTCATCTTCACACATGTCCAAGTATGGTCAACTCCTACGACTTAACTTTCCAACTTAGGGACTATGTGACCCATTTCACTCAGAAACTCACCTGAAACCAACACTAACAACCTCGGCGAGTTACATAACCACAACATAGCATAGTGGAAGCGTAATTTAGGTTATCGGGGCAAAAATACTCAAAACAACCGGCCGGGTCGTTACATCCTCCCCTTCTTAAAACAAACGTTCATCCCCGAATGAGTATAAAGACATACCTGAAGTGGTGAAAAGATGAGGATAACGGCTACGCATATCATGCTCGGTCTCCCAAGTCGCCTCCTGGACTGGCTAACCCCTCCACTGACCCTCGTTTGAGCAATGTTCTTCAACCTCAACTTTCGAACCTGCCTATCCAAAATGGCCACCGACTCCTCAAAATAAGATAAATCCTTGTCCAACAGGACTGAGCTGAAATCCAACACATGAGACAGATTGCAATGATACTTCCAGAGTATAGAAACATGGAATACTGGATGAACTGCAGCTCGACTAGGTGCTAGTGCAAGTCTGTAAGCCGCATCTCCAACCCCCTCAAGAATCTCAAAAGGTCCAATATACCTGAGGCTCAGCTTGCCTTTCTTCCCGAACCTCATAGCGCCCTTCACGCGTGAAACCCCGAGCAAGACCCGCTCCCCAACCGTGAATACAATGTCACGAACCTTCTGATCTGCATAACTCTTCTGTCTGGACTGGGCTATACGAAGTAGATCTTGAATCAATTTAACCTTATCCAAAGCATCCTGAACCAAGTTTGTACCCAATAGCCTAGCCTCATCCGGCTCAAACCAATCCACCAAAGATCGACACTGTCTAACATACAAAGCATCATACAGAGCCATTTGAATGATCGACTGGTAAATATTGTTGTAGGCAAACTCCGCAAGCGGCAAGAACTGATCCCAAGAACCCCTCATACACCATCACGCACGCACGAAGCGTATTCTTCAAAATCCGAATAGTGCGCTCGGACTGTCCGTCCATCTGAGGGTAAAATGTTGTACTCAACTCCATCCGCATGGTAACTCATGCTGAACAGCCCTCCAGAACCACAATATAAACTACATACCCCGATTAGAGATGATAGATATCGGCACGCCATGAAGCCTAACAATCTCGCAAATATAAACTTGAGCCAGCTGCTCTGATGATTAAGTAGTCACCACTAGAATGAAATGAGATGACTTGGTCAATCTATCCACAATCACCCATAGTGATCCGCTCCCATTTCCACTCAAGAATCTCTAACCTCTGAAGTAGTCTACGAGGCTGTTGATGCTTATAATTCACTTGATGACAGTTTAGGCACCAAGCTACATATTCCACTACGTCCTTCTTCATCCACCTCCACCAATAGTGTTGCCTCCAGTCCTGATACATCTTGGTGGCATCCAGATGAATGGAGTACCGCGAACTGTGATCCTTCTAGAGAATTAACTCACGTAAGCCATCAAATTGGCCACACATAGCTTGCCCTGCATTTGTAACACACCCGTCATCCCTAATAGTGACCTCCTTGGAATCCCCATGCTAAACTATGTCCTTGAGGATAAGTAAATAGGGGTCGTCATACTGACGCTCTCTTAAACGATCATA
Source organism: Nicotiana obtusifolia (assembly GCA_002018475.1). NCBI lineage: Eukaryota > Viridiplantae > Streptophyta > Magnoliopsida > Solanales > Solanaceae > Nicotiana > Nicotiana obtusifolia. The sequence continues at coordinate 116,763 of MCJB01016314.1, forward strand.
AAGAGAATACCGACAGATCACACAGGCCAAAACTCGGCTCAGCTCCGAAATATCTCTAGCAAACTTGTTGACCAAGGCCTGGATATCCAAGGCTAATGGCCTCTCTGCCACTGATTGATATGCCAAACTGCCCAAGCTCTCCGCCTTGCGACTCAAGGAATCGGCCATCACATTAGCCTTCTCGGGATGAAATAGAATGGTGATAATAGTTCTTAAGCAACTCTAACTACCTCCGCTGTCGCAATTTAAGATCCTTCTATTTGAACAGATGTTGTAGTGTTCAGTGATCGATATAGATCTCACAAGGGATACTATACAAATAGTGCCGTCAATTCTTCAAGGCATATACAATAGTTGCTAACTCAATGTGGTGGACAGGATAGTTCTTCTAATGTACTTTCAGTTGTCTATACGCGTAGGCAATCACCCTACCGTCCTGCATCAACACCGCGTCAAGACCGATATGCGACGCATCACATTACACAGTATAAGACCCCAAACCCGAAGACAACACCAACACTGGGTCTGTAGTCAAAGTTGTCTTGAGCTTTTGAAATCTCTCCTCACACTCCTCAGTCCACCTGAACAGAGCACCTTTCTGGGTCAATCTAGTAATATGTGTTGTATTAGACGAGAAACCCTCTACAAATCGACGCTAATACCATGCCAAACCAAGAAAACTCCGGATCTCCGTAGCTGAAGACGGTCTAGGCCAACTCTGCACTCCTCAATCTTCTTTGGATCTGCCTTAATCTCCTCACTCGAGACTACATGACAAAAAAATGCCATCGAATCTAGCAAAAATTCACATTTTGAAAATTTTGCATATAACTTCGTTTCTCTCAAGGTCTGAAGCACGATCCAAAGGTGCTGCTCATGATCCTCCCGGCTCCGGGAGTACACCAGAATATCGTCAATAAACATAATGATGAAATAGTCGAGATAAGGCTTGAATACACTGTTCATCAAGTGCGTGAATGTTGCTGGGGCTTTGGTCAGCCCAAAAGACATCACAAGGAATTCGTAATGAACGTACCAAGTCCTAAAGTTGGAAACAATGTCATAACTAATCAATCATACCAGGACATCCCCCCCCCCCCCAAA
>MCJB01016314.1:117886-172757 GCA_002018475.1 Nicotiana obtusifolia
CCCAAATCATGTAATTTTATGATAGCAGACAAAGTTTTGGATGAGGCTCAAAGAATTCAACATAGTAAAGGCAAGCTATGGAGTGAACAAGCAGAGGAAGGATCAAAAGAAGAACAAGTAGCAGCTGGTACAGGCAGTGATGAGGAGTCAACAGATAAAGAAGTGTATCATGATTTACAAAGTGTAAATGGTAAAGCAAAACAGCAGGACACAATGGAGGATACTCGCAACGCAACAATGTTGCAAAAACCAACAAGGAGATCACAACCTTAGAAGTAATGCCACCCAAAACATTTACACCACCTAAGCCTAAGGCAGTTGCTGCCCAAAATGCTAGAGAGCCTGAAGGCAACAAGCAATCAGCAGATATTTTGCGTAAGAGCATAAAGCTCACTGAGATACAAAACACTTCAACTACTAAAGCTAATGAACAGACCAAGGTGGGAATAACTGGCTGCTCTCCTGAAGACACCACAAATAAAGGCCAATTGATGCTCAGCACAATGAATACCGAACTAACCCAACCACCTCCCAAATTACAAGTGATAGGCTTCGGAAGTGCAACTGAAAAGGAGGAGCAAATAGTTGAAACAAGAAGAGATCTTGATGAGGAATCCATCCCTCAAAATCTAATCAATGTGGCAAGACAAGCAGACCTTTCACCAAAATTGGTGAATGCAGTGAAGTCATCCAAAAGAGGCAAGAAAAAGCAGGGCAAAGACACTCAAAGTGTATTGTCAGGAGTCCAAACCAGAGGTATCTAATCCAAATCTCAAATTTAATCATGAATGGGGTCATTTGGAATATAAGGTCAGTCAATACAATTAATGCTTTTGAAAGGCTTATCAATATGCACAGACAGTATCACTTCAAGTTCATTGGAATCATGGAGCCTAAGAAAAAAGCCAAGAAATTGGAGAGATACAAAAGGACGATTGGACTGCCAAAATGTTATGCCAATGTATCAAACAAGATATGGGTATTTGTGGATGAGGATCATGAAGTAAATATAATATATGACCTGGAGCAGTAGCTAACTTTGAAACTGACATAGGTGGACTCACAAACCTCATTCATTGTCACCTTTGTATATGCAAAAAATGTAATACCATTGAAAAAATTGAACTGTGGGATAGCTTATACAACCTTGCCAGAGACATGTCACTGCGTTGGCTTGTAGGAGGTGAATTTAATGTGATATAGGATGAGGAAGAGAAATTTGGAGGACTCCCATTATCACTGAACAAGATTGAAGACTTTAGACACTGCATCAATATTTGCAACCTCTCTGAACTTAGCTTTAAGGGAAGCATATACACATGGTGGAATAGGAGAGTAGAGGAAGATCGTATATTCAAAAGGCCGGACAGATGCTTAGCTAACTATGCTTTTCAACAATGGCTGCCACAACTGGAAGTCACTCACTTTCCAAAGATAGGTTCAGACCATTGCCCACTGCTACTAACTTGCAACACAAATGCTACACCTATAAAGAAAGCCTTCTGATTTCTAAATTTCTAGATAAAGCATCACAGTTTTAAAAAAGTTGTAAGAGGCATTGAAAAGCAGATTTCACTGGGAATCATTCTATTTAATCACAAGCTGAAGAAGTTGAAAAGAGCATTATCAACACGGAGCAGAGCAACATATGGAGACATATTCAAAAAGATAGCAAGTCTGGAGGAAGTAGTCAAAGTACGTGAAGCCCAATTTGAGCTTCATCCTACTGCTCAAAGCAGAATAAGGTTACAACAGGTGCAAGCTGAACCGATCAAGTACTTAACATTAGAAGAAGAATTCTGGAAGCAAAAATCAGGCATGACATGGTTTATAGATGGTGATAGAAACTCAAAGTTCTTTCATGCACAAGTGAATGGCAGAAGAAAGAGGTTACAGCTTAGAAGAATTCAGAACAACATGGGCATATGGCTAGAAGACAATGCTGAAATAGCAGATGAAGCAGTTAATTTTTTCAAAACACAGTTTCATGAAGACACCCCCCCCCCCATAACATTTGAAAAACTAAAGCACATTCCCACACTGGTAGATAATGCAGACAACTGTCTATTAATGCAGCAACCAACAAAGGAGGAAGTTAAGGATGCAGTGTTTGGTTTGAATGCAGAAAGTGCAGGAGGACCAGATGGCTTCACTGGGTTCTTTTACCAATCATGTTGGGATATAGTTGAGAATGATATAGTTGATATGGTAAAAGCAGTCTTTAATGGCCAAACACTTCCCATTGTGTCACACATACAAACCTGGTGTTGCTGCTTAAGAAGAAGGGAGTACAGACCTTTTCAGACTTGAGACCAATCGGCCTCAATAACTTCATCAACAAAATATTCTCCAGAGTAGTTCATGATAGACTGGTGATCATTCTACCAAAGCTAATCTCCGATGAACAGGATGGTTTTGTTAAAGGTAAAAGCATAGTGAAAAATGTGCACTTAACTCAAGAGATTATAACAGATATTCGACTGAGAACTAAAGCAGGCCCAAATGTTATAATTAAACTGGATATGACAAAAGCATATGACAGATTGTCATGGATGTTCCTGACCAAGGTTCTGAGGAAGATGGGATTTGAAGAAAGATTCATTGGCTTGGTACAAGGGCTAGTGGCCAACAATTGGTATTCTGTTCTGCTCAATGGAGAACCACATAGTTTCTTTAAATCCATAAGAGGAATCAAACAAGCTGATCCTCTGTCACCTACTCTGTTCATAATGGTAGCAGAAGTCATGTCTAGAGGACTCAATACTCTACACTGTAACCTCTATTTCTGTGGATTTGGCTTACCCAAATGGAGTCCCAAGATTAATCATATAGCATATGCAGATGACACCATCATCTTCTCTTCGTCAGATGCCGCCTCACTGCAGTTGATAATGGAGGTGCTGACTGCATAAAGCTGCTTCTGGTTAACTGATAAACAAGAGCAAATCTGCTATATACATGCATCACTCCACCTCAACACAGGTGATCAACAAGGTACAAAAGATCACAGGAATCCTGCAGCAAGACTTCCTTTTTACTTACCTTGGATGTCCAATCTTCTACTCGAGAAGGAAGATGGATTACTACCAAGGTCTTACACAAAAAGTGATGGATAAGCTTCAAAACTTGAAAGGGAAACTACTATCTACAGGGGGCAGGCAGTGCTTATCACACATGTGTTACAGAGTATGCCAATTCACCTCCTCTTTGCAGTAAATCCTCCTGCCAATGTAATCAACAAACTTCACAAGGTAATTGCACAATTCTTTTGGTGCAATTCTGTTGGAAATCCGAGTAGGCACTAGGCATCATGGAATACCTTATGCTTGCCATGTGAGTAAGGGGGTGCAGGTTTTAGATCCCTACATGACATGTCTACAGCATTGTTCTGTAAACTATGGTGGAACTTCAGAACATAACCAAGTTTATGGAGTTCATTCATGAGCCAAAAGTAGTGCAAAAAACTTAATCCAATAATTGTTCCTTTGAGAGGTGGATCTCACATCTGGAGGAAAATGATTGAATGCAGAAGTATCATGGAGCACCAAATCCTCTGGCAACCTAAAATGGGATCTTCATTATTCTGGTTTGAAAATTAGACAGGACTGAGGGCTTTATACTTTGTTACCCCACCTGAGTTCATATGGGATGAGACTGTACAAAACATATAGGATGTGATAGAAGAAGGTCACTGGAATGAGGAGAAGATCAAGGAGATTCTACCAAGTGATCTTGCTGCACACATACTGGATAACATCAAACCACCAGATATGGCAGATGTGCTTGATGAACCAGTATGGATTACTTAAACCAGAGGTGACTTCACTGTCAAGTCAGCCTGGGAATATCTGAGAAAGAGGCAGCATCCTTCCAATGCATATAGAAACATTTGGGTGCCGGGATTGCCATTCAAAATTGCTTTCTTCATGTGGAAAGTTTGGAGAAATAGATCACAACTGGATGATTTCTTCAAAAACCCGGGCTATCACATGGCTTCTAAATGTTTGTGTTGTAGAGCCACAGGAAGAGACAAGACAACACCTTTTCTTTACATCATATGATGCAAATAAAGTGTGGAGATACTTTCTTGGTAATGCAGGAATTGATGTGCAAAGAATGACCTTTCACCAAGTAGTTACCAAATGTTGGACTGCAGATGTTGTCAATCGACTAAAACTAATAATGCAAGCCTTACCTTTAGTGATTATATGAGAGCTATGGTAGAGAAGAAATAGCTACAAATATGGAGACACAGTCACTATCAACAGGGTAATCTATTAATCTACTTCTACTCTTCAGATGCTTATTAAAGTCAGAAAACCAGGAATTCAAAACATCTCCCATAAATGGCCAGATATAATTGTTATGATGGAACAATATACTCCCACCTTGATGTATACTAGGATGATATGGGAATTCCCTACCAAGGGAGGATCAAAGTCAATACAGATGGTACTTCCAGGGGCAGCCTAGGTAGAAGCTCCATTGGCTTTGTACTGAGAAAGGAAAAGGGGGATGTAATACATGCCTAAAGTAAGGAGATCAAAGAAAGCACAAAAACAGAAGCTGAGGCACAAGCAATGGGGGAGGCCCTAAGATTCTGTGTCCACAATGAACACCTTCTGATAGAGCTCCACACTGACTCAATGATGCTACTGAAGAGCATAAAGGGAGAATGGAGAGTACCTTGTTCCATCCAGGAAACTATTGCAGAAATCAAAGATTTGATGACAAAATGCAATGCAACAGTAGCGCATACACTCAAGGAAGGCAACAGATTGGCCGACTATATTGCAAATTATGCTCTGGATAATGGACCTATAGACTGCCATTGTTTTGACGATCTAGACACACAAAGTAGAAGGCTGGTTAATAGTGATAAAAGCCAATTCCCATATCTAAGACTAAAGGTGGTAGGAAACAGATGGAATTAACTCTACCAAAGGAAAAGGAACTTACTGGAAATCACAAACATAGCAATAGAGATGCAGAAGAGTGGAGCTATGACACATCATATACTGGAGTGTTACAACAACCTAAATGGATCATTACCATGTACTTGAGACCAAACAATGATTTAACAAGTCTTTTAATCCTGCAGGTACACAGGTGGAACCAAACAATGTATGGCACTAGCAAGAGGCCAATGAGAGTCCATGATGAGAAGTAGTCATATGCACTGTTGTTTGCAGGCTCAATGTTATACTTGGGCTGCCACCACAAGCATCATCATAACAATTGTAATGAAGAGAAACTGGAGAAGTGGATTCAGTCTAACATGATATTTTTTCGTGCAGGACATGCTAGAGGTTGGTATCAACACCTGTTCAATTCTCTAACCACCAGCACCTTAAATTCAAGCAACAGTGAAGTAATAATCACTATGAGAGATCATACTATTGCTAAATAAGCAATGTGGCATCACATTGCCTCTTTGGTTAGTAGGCTGGATCCCAATTGCTCCAAGCAAGCTCAGCAAACACATAAACACAATCTCAGCAAATTTCTCAACTCTGCAGACAACTTGGAGGAGGCCAGATCATTGCAGCAATTATAATTTTTGACAGTAGCATTTCTAATGCTCAATCAATTGCAATCACAGCAATCATCATGGATCCCCCTTGCTAGCATACAACACAACAATTCAGCAAGCACATTACTACATTACAGCAGCAACACAGGAGCAATAAGATGGTTATTCTCTGTCAACCCAAAGCAATGGTACCCAGTCAGCACATAACATAGCAGAAACAACAACATGGACTAGCAATCACAGATCCTGCAGCAACTACAGCAGCCAGAAGCACACCTAACAGATAATCAACATAAACATTACTCTACATATCACGGGACTACAAAGTACTCAAATCAGCATGCAAATCAAAGACAATTGCTATATCATGAGGAGCAATCAAGAATCCAAAATAACAACAATACAAATACAATCTTCAGCACTGAACCCAGCACCCTCCACAATATTGAAAGCAACTTGAAATTGTCCAGATTATTGTTGCAGTTGCAAGGTGTTGTATTAGCACCCCTGGTGCTCAATCTGTTGCAACTACAACAATCATCTTGGGCATTCCCAGCCACATTACAATACTGGAAACCTGACTCTACTCAGCAGCACATCAGCAATCCACCGAGCCAACAGCTATCACAGGAAACTGAAACACCAACAGACTCACACCAGAAGCAGCACATGAGCAAGGATACACATAGGAGTAAAGCACATCAACAGCAGCCTCAAGACATAGAAACTCAGCCAGCATATTACCAGCAGAGGAAGCACACATACAAGAGCAACAACAATCCAATTCAACCATCATGGACTCCCCCAGTACTCACATTCCAAAAACATTCAATCAACACAAAGTAGTACATGAGAAAGGATAAGCACAGGCAACACTCAACTCAATAGCAGCTTCAAGTCACAGAAACACAGACTCAAGCCATCACAATTCCCAAAACCCTAATTATCTCAAAGCAGCACAGGAACAAGGATTTACACAAGAATAAAGAAAAACAGCAGCAGTATCAACACACAGCAGTGGAGTTAAAAGAATAACAGCAAACCAGCACCCTCCATCATACTGTAGGCAACTTGAATTGGTTTAGAGTACTGCTGCAGTTGCAAGGTTTAGTATTAGTACCCCTGGTGCTCAATCTCTTTCAACTTCAGCAATCATCATGGACACCCCCAACTATAGTGCAACAATGGAAATATGACTCCACTCAGCACCACATCAGTGCTAGCCAGCAGACACCACAAGAATGGAAAGCAACAATAGAACATCATCAGATTGAGACAAGAGAAGACAACAGCTCCCAACTAAACACCAAGCCAAGCAGACCACCCAAAGGAAGACACAGGAGACACACAAACGGTCTACTACAGCAAGCCCAGAACATAGTCAACAACAACAATCATTCCATTTTAAACAGTCATCTTCAATTTGTCTTTTCTTTACAAAGTCAAAGCAAAATTGAAGATAGCTCGCGCTCTTTTGTAATTCTTTTGAGAACTCTAGAAATCTTTTTTTTAGATATCAGAGGTACATACAAGGGACCACATCCCTATATCACACAATATAAGCATGGAAAACATGTACTCTTTTGCATAGCTGACCTAGAACAACCTCACTCGGATTTTGTACATGCGATTGTCTATCACTTTAAAATAGACAATCGCCACATTATCATAGGTCTAACACCTTACCACGTTTTAGGTATATTTAGTCATCACACTAGGATGACTAAGTGTACTTTTACTCTTGTATTGGAGGTAAGGTTTATGTACCATTTTGTATTATGTTTCTATTAATGAAACTCTTATTTAACCAAAAAAATAAAAAATCCTAAAGGCAGTCTTGGGGTTATCTGGCTCCTGAATCTTCAAGTGATGATAGCCTGAACGTAAGTCAATCTTCGAGAACACTCTGGCACCCTGTAGCTGATCTAAGAGGTTACCAATACGTGGCAATGGATACCTGTTCTTCACTGTAACCTTGTTCAACTGGCAATAATCAATGCATATGCGTATAATACCATCCTTCTTCTTTACAAACAAGATCGGAGCACCCTAAGGTGATAAACTAGGACGAAAGAAACCCTTATCCAGTGCTCTTGCAACTTCTCCTTTAACTCCTTCAACTCTTGTAGGGCCATACGATATGGAGGAATAGAAATGGGTTGGGAGCCCGGTAAAAAATCAATAGCAAAGTCGATATCCCTATCGGGCGGCATGCTTGGAAGATATGCCGGGAATACATCTGTATAATCCCTCACTACCAGAACTTACTCAATGGTAGGAGTATCAACACTAACATCTCTCACATATGCTAGATATGCATCACACCCCTTCTCAACCATCCGTTGAGCCTTTAGAAATGAGATTACCCTGCTAGGAACATAATCTAAAGTACCTCTCCACTCTAATCGTGGTAAGCCTGGCATAGCCAGCGTCACGGTCGTGGCATGATAGTCAAGAATAGTATGATAGGGCGATAACCAGTCTATGCCCAAAATAACAAAATCTACCATACTGAGCAACAATTAATCGGCCTTGGTTTTAAAACCACTAAGGACAACCAAACACGATTGCTACACATGGTCAACAACAATGAATCTCCCAAAGGTGTGGACACATAGACGGGAGAACTCAGAGAATCATGGGATAAACCCAAATATGGAGCAAAGTAACATGACACATATGTATAAGTGGAGCCTGGATTAATAAGACTGATGCATTCCTTTGACAAATCGGAATAATACTTGTGATGACTGAGTTAGATCCAATAGCCTCTGTCCTAGCAGGGAGAGCATAATATGTGGCCTGGCCTCCCTCTCTAAGGCGACCTCTACCTGCCCCACCTCCACCTCTAGCTGGCTGTGCAGGTGTGGTGGCTACTGGTGCAGCGACCATGGACCGAGAAGCCTGAGGACCCGGTGGAATACACGGAGCTTGAGTAGTTGGTTGAGGTGTAGCCCTCCCGAGTATGGGGCAATCCCTCACCATATGACGAGTCGCACCAGACTCAAAACAAGCTCTCCGAGGACGTGGCTATTGAGGCTGGCTCCAGTTTTATCGGCAGACAATGGTGGTGCATAATAGGGAGCCTGGGCCCTAGGAGTGGCCGGAATACCGCTGGAAGCTGGAAAATGAATAAACAGGGGGGCTCACATAGCCCCTACCATGACAAGCTACAACTGAGGCACGGGCACAACTATATGTGCCAGAATCTCGAGGCCTCTTGGGCTCCCTCTCCTCTCTCTCTCGGGCCCAACATACTCTCCAATCTCCTAGCGGTCTCCACCACCTGTTGGTATGCGAGGTCCATCTCTAACTCTCATGGCATTCTAAATCTGATACCAGGGTTGAGCCCCTCGATATATCGACAGACTCGCTCTCTAACAATAGCAACTAAGGCTGGTGTGTGCCTGTACAAATCACTGAATCGGATTGCATACTCTGATACGGTCATAGAACCCTGGCGTAACTGCTTAAACTCTTCACGTCATGAGTCTCTGAGGCTCTGGGGAACAAGCTCTCTCAAGAACATGTCTGAGAACTGACCCTAAGTGAGTGAAGCTGCCTCGGTCGGACTACCTAGCTCATATGCTTGCAACCACTGAGCACTCCCTTAAGTTGGAACGTAGTGAAAGCAACTCCACTAGACTCCACAATACCCATAGTACAGAAGGATACGGTGGCACTCCTCAAGAAAACCTTGGGCATCCTCTGAAGCCAAGCTGGTGAAAGTAGGAGGGTGGTACTTCTAGTACCTCACGAGCCTGAGCTACTCTCCCTTTGAAGTTGCGGCCCTAATCTCAGGCTGAACTGGGGCGACCGACTGCACTGGTTTGACCTCGGGGACCTGATTAACCTAAACCCGCTGCTTTAGGTACGTGCATCGGGAGTTTGTGCTCCACCCCCGGCCTGAGATGTGGCAGGAGCAAGTGGGATCAACCCTGCCTGAGCTATAGTGCCGAACATGCGCAGAAACTGGGCAAGAGTCTCCTGAAGTGCTGGGGCAGGCGTGTCAGGTGCCTGCTATCCAACTACAGCTACTGGTGGCCCCTCTGCAGCAGCTCGTGCAGGTGCTCTAGTTGCCCCACGTGGGCGTCCTCGGCCCAAAACCTGGTAAAGTATACGTCACAAGCTCTAGTAACAATTCTGAACAATCCTATACATCAATATCTAAGGTAGTGTAATGAAATAAGGAAAAACAGGATAGAAGGAGACTCCGAGGCCTGTGAACGCATACAGGTGTACCTTGAAGTCTCCAAAGAGACCTCACCTCACTAGTGCCGGACTGATGGTAAGTACCTGGATATGCACAAAAATATGTTCAGAAGCATAGTACGAGTACACCACAACGGTACCCAATAAGTGCCAAGCCTAAACTCGCAGAGTAGTGACGAGGTCAGGTCAAGGCCCAACCGGAGATAATAAGAAACAAGGTGAAATATATAATGATATACTAATAAAGACAATGGAAATGAAGCAGTAAGGAAATTTACAAACATTAACAACACAGAATCAAGACAGTTAATACATCACCGAAGGAAGCAAGGATTAACATGTTAAGAAAACAAACAATCAAAGCAACTACAACAAATTAAGAAAGATCAACAAGGGCCACTACCGAGGTACCGCCTCGTAGCCCCAAATCATAAAAAATAATACATAACCTTTCCTTATATCACCGCGAGAGCCTTTACATTTAATTTTAAAAATCATTTACCCGAAATAGCATCTCGCTTTTTAGGGCACCATTTCACACCGAAAGGCTTCTAGTAGTTCCCCTACTAGCTACGCGTATCAAGCCCACCTTATCTCACCGCATGCGTTTCAAAACTCATACCTTACACCACCGCATGCATATCATTAATATCACAACATATCACAATTTTCACCTCAAGTGCCCAAAAATCACAACTTGCCAGAAAACCAAACAATAACAAAATTTTACAATAAGGAGCGCACGGCTCAACCACAGTGTACACAAGCCTCAACAATAACAACCGGAGAGTAACTCAATAAAATGATATCTCACAACCTACACTTTGCCTCAATAGGAACCATGGAATTTGCAACTCAATACCAAAGTCAACAACTTGATATTCCAAGAATAGCAATTTCAAGTAAGAATTCAACAGTTAAATAATGAATACGGAATAAAAGAAAGCAAGTAATTCAACTAAACATGTAGGACAAATTGCAAATAAGAGATAAGACAAGTAGGCATGTGAAATTAGACTAATTTTGAGGACTACAACATGTTAAAGTGACTAACCTAAGGCATGAAAGAAAATTACGTAGCTAAAATAAGAAATATCACATTTAGCGCGTGTAGGCACTCGCCACCTTACATACACGGGTTTCACATATCACAATTACCTCAAAAATACCAAATCCTAAGGGGAGTCTCCCCCGCACAACGTTAGACAAGTCACTTACCTCAAACCTCGCTAAATCAATCAACTAGATTGCCTTCCCCTCGATTTTCCAACTCTGAACGGCTCGAATTTGGCCAAAACAATTACATACTATTAATATAACTATAGGAAACTAATTAAAACAATGAAATTATGGTGTCTCGGACCCGACAAAAATTACAAAATCCGGACACTCATTCGATATCGAGTCCAACCATACAAGAATTATTCAAATTCGACCTCCTTTCGCCTTTCCAAACTCAAAAATCTAACCTAAGTAGTTTCTACCATTTTCCCCAATTTCAAACTCCAAAACACTATTTAAATGATGATTTTATCAATAGAGTCATGTGAATTAATCAAAAGGAGTCAGAATTCCTTACCCCAAAGTCCTCTCTGAAAATCCCTCAAAATTTTGCGTCAAACCGTGCTCTCAAAGTCCCAAAATGAATTATGAAATCAAACCCTCAAATTTTCCTTTTTGTGCATGACATCCTCGCATCTGCGATCCTTGTGCCGCTTCTGCGATGCCGCACCATCAAAAAAACCATCAGATGTGTGGATTGTACATAATTCCAGGGGTTCCGCTTCTGCAGTCCATGGCTCGCACCTGCGCACCCTCTTCTGCGGAGAAGGAGACCGCATCTGCGGTCCTGTCCCAGACCCCCTCCTCAAATTCTGCTTCTGTCGAGAAAAGGGCTGCGCCTGAGGAAGCGCATATGCGCTCAGGCGTCTGCACCTACGAACCTACGCCTAGGCTGGCTCCTCTGCTTCTGCGATGACCAAGGCACACCGGTGTGACCGCACTTGCGATCGGACCCTACGCAGGTGCGATGACACCAGAACAACAGCACTTCAGCAAAACACTAATTCACAAAATGATCCGATTTCCATCCGATTCACACTCAGGACCCCTGGGACCCCATCCAAATATACCAACAAGCTCCAAAATACAAACGGACCTACTCGAGGCCACAAATCACATCAAACAACAAAAATTCTACGAATAGAAACCCAAATTCAAGCCTATGAACTATAAACTTCAAAATTTTGAAACCAACGTCGATTCATACCAAAACAACTCCGATTGACACCAAATTTTGCACACAAGTCATATATGACATTACGGACCTATTTCAACTTTTGGAATCGTAATACGACCCCGATATCAATAATTTCCACTCCCGGTCAAACTTTCCAAAATCTTCCAACTTTCGCCAATTTAAGCCGGAACAACCTACGGACCTCCAAATCAACATCCGGACATGCTACTAAGACAAAAATAACCCTTTGGAACTAGTATAACCATCAAAACTCCATTCCGGAGTCATCTTCACATAAGTCAAACTATGGTCAACTTCTATGGCTTAACCTTCCATCTTAGGGACTATGTGTCCCATTTCACTCAGAAACTCACCCGAAACAAACACCAACAACCCTAGCAACTTACATAACCACAATATGGCATAGAGGAAGCATAGTATAGGGGATCAGGCAAAAATACATTAAAAAAACCGGTCTCGTCGTTACACAAGCCCCACTGGTAAATTCATACTCATGAGAACTCTTAACTGTAGTCATATGCTTAGCCAAGTCTGCACTTAGTGAAAGTCTAAACATATATTAGCGCTTCACTTCTCACTAAGTATAGAGGTTAGTAGTCCACTTCAGAATCCTTGAAGACAAGGACAACAAACAAATTGGTCCACATTTAAACAAGCGATATGACCTTTGAAGACATCTCTCATCCATTATAGGCTCATTAGAAGTTAAATACCCAGTCATACACTCAAACAAATCAGACAAGCATCAGAGGATCTCTCCTAAGTTTATATGGGAATTACAATTAACTTATATGAACTTAACAAAGTTATGTGATATCAGGGCACAGATATGAGCATGTAAGAAAGGCAGAACTTGTTCAAGAACAAGATGAGGGTGCAGGAAATCCAAAAGATAGAGTTCAAACACATACATAGAACATTCTTATAGGATCACAACATGACCAACATGATTGAGTATCATGAGATCAAACTAATAGTGTCACTATACATATGTTTCAGAAAAGACAATGAAAGCATTATATGAAAGACCTATTGTAGAACTTAAGTGTGGGATCTTAGTCCTGATGAAGCTTAATTTTATCATTCTAATACAACTAATGAGACTCAAACACCATAGGTATATCTTAACCTAGTTCCATAGCTTAGGCTAAGTTTGTAGCAGCTATCAAAACACATACAAGGATAAATACAGGAATACAATTAGTTTAGAGCATTTTTCATAAGGTGAGATCCTAGATATGATCACATTTTCATAAGGGTTAACAGAAAATCAATGATCTTCCAAGAGTTAACAGAATCACATAAGCATATTAAAAGGAAGGCATTAATTTGAATGATATGAGCATGATGTACCTAAAGTAAGAATGACAGTCCTGTCTTAATCATTAAAGATTCATATCCATTTAGGTTTAGTTTATAAAGTGAATTATTTCAAAATGCAAATAACACTAAAACAAATAAGTATAACATACATGAAAGCCACAGTAGAGCAGCAAGGAGGTCCAAGGTCGAGTTAAATACATGGAATCATTTGAAATTCTTTGTTAATCACAGAAATGCAGCAAAGCACAAATTACTCAAAGACATATTCATTGAGATTAACAAAATAATTGATTAGTACATGATCTTGTTTTCAAATTGTTAAAGAAGATAACTCTAAAGTTTGATAATCAATTATAAACTAATGACAAAAACATAGAGAAAACTAACTATAACTTGTCATAAATAGAGTCAATTAACAGAAAACAACAGAATAAACATGATTTCAATTAGATGTTTTGAAAGAGAAGAAAGGTCAAGGCTCAGTGATCTTCTTTTGAGCAGCAAACCAAATGAGAATCCTTTCTTAGATGTTTAAGAACCAACACTCAAACTCTAATCAGTATGAGCTCAGAAATTAAAACCTATATAGAAAACCTAGCTTTGATTTTGCTACTCATATTCTTAAGTGTAGTTAATTATATTTTGTACTTAGGTTGTGTTTCTACTTTTATTTTAGGTGAGAACATTAAAGCCCCTTTTTATAGTGGCATTGAATGCTTTAAGGTTCAACAGACTAAAATGATAGTGAAGAGTGATGGAGAGTCAATGATGTGAGCACAAACGAGTGAAATCAGAAAAGACAGAGGTGAGAGCAATTACAGTCTTTTACTAAGGTGGGGAATCTATCAGTTGAAGGAAAATCCACCGGATTAAAGCCCTAATATACAGTGGTCGCTACGCTTGACCGCTAGACCCAGAATAATCATGATAACACAGGAGAGATGGCCATGCATGCCATATATTTAACACAGCATAAAAGAAATCTGGAGATTTGATGTTGCACCGTTGAATATATGGTTTCACATTTGGGCGTTTGAATTTCAAGTGATAGAACAGGCAGAGAATCAGCGAGAATCACGGCTGGGGAATTTAAACGAGATGATTTTCTGTTTGATTCATGACCTTGCACGAATTGGGGCAAGGTTTGTGATTGATTTGGTTCTATGAGTTGAGAAAATAGAGAGAGGAAGCGGAAAGGGGGCGGCCAACTCAAGGAGGGAAATGTTTAGGGTTTGGGTATTGGGTTGGTCGTCTCTAAGGGTTAAAAACAAGAGATGTAATCTAGGCCATTTGATATTTTGATTAACAGCCATGATAATTCAGGGATTAAACAATTAAAGAGAGAAAATGAGAGCCGTTGGATCTTTGATTTGACATTTGTATTTGGGGGTGTGTTTATAATTAAAGAAAATAGGAAGCAAAACGTGGTCGTTGATCATGTGGATGGACGGCTTGGATTAAGCGTGTTTCTTTTGTGAGCGTGGTGAAGGGGTGACGTGACATGATTTAATTGGGTGAAAGAGGAGGTCATGGATAGCTAAGGTGGAGAGAGAGGGGTTGGACTTGGGTCGGATTTTGGTTTTGGGTTTGGTATTGCACTGTATTTTTTTTTTTTTTAAGAAATGGCCATTTCACCTTTGATTATGAGATTGCAATAGTAGCCTTTTACTCTTTAACTTTTTAGAATTGATTTAAATAAACTTAAATAATTTCAATAAAATGAATAGAGATTATAATTACTCAATACATTACTAATTATCGTAATTAACTAATAAATTATCAAAATATCTTACTTTCCTGTTGTGCTACTAATATCGGATTTATTTTGAAATAGTGGGCAATTTTACCAAAACTGCGGAATAACCTTATTAAATTAATTGTAGAACTATGTAATGAATATAAGAGTTATTTTAATAGTTTCAAAAATAGTAAGAATAATATATTTATACTTATACAATACTAAATTATTAATTTACACTATTATTTACTTAATTATTTTTTATAAAAATAAAAATTTATTAATCATAAAATATTTTCAACATAATTATTAAAAATCATTAAGTGCGAGTAAATTAATTATAAAAAGGAGGATCAAAATTGGTTGTCAATACTGATTATGCAGTTCGCGAAAAAAGATCTGCGGTTGCACATTGGATCGCGAAATGGCCCTCAAAATCTAGCTTCACCTCGTTCAATCCGCAATGGTTCTGCGGCCAGCGGAAGAGATCTCTAGTTGCATAATGGACCGCAGGAATGCTATATTCTGTAAATTTTCAACCAACTCCATAATGCATTGCACAGCCCAAAAACTTCGTACCGCTGGTTGCAAGCTCTTTGCGAAAATCATCTACAACCTTCCCAGTATATTAACCTACCTCGGCACAATAAAATCTTAAATCCTTGGGGAACTTCTACGGGGGCCAACATTGATGTACTACTACCTAGAGAATTGTAGACAGTCATCTCATATATTGTAGTCTTGTGTGGCTTTGTTGGCCATTCATAGTGGACCCATTATGTTTATATTGGTCTTGTCTGCCTTGATGTAGATATACGTATGTTGGGCCTTTTTTGCGTGCCGATGGTTATGTCTTTTGATTAGGTAATCACTCGCCAGAAGGCTTGTCGGTCCACGTATGATTGAGTATATTATAGGTATCAAGATTGGTATGCTCGGGCCTTAGGGCATCCGATGCCGGCCACACCCTCCCCTCCCCCCATGGTTGGGGTTTAATACATTTTTATCACTCTTTGGTTATATTTGATATTAAACATGCTCAATTTAACTTGATTACCGGTTTTACCCTTATTTAGGCGTTAATGGATGACATAAGTACATTAAAGATGGAATTTGGGAGCAAAACAATCGAAATCAGAATTACATAAAGTTTAATTGGAAGAAGACAAAAGTCATGAAGAGGAGGATAAAATACAAAAAATAAAGGAGATAAAGGGATTACCTGCTAATGATTACGTCATGGTGGATGTTATATGGTATATTGGACGTGAGTAATAGACAAAAGGAGTAGGAGCAGCTTCTAAAGTAGCAAAACGAGCAGCAGGCGACGCGGAAGATTTGCCTCGCGTTTAGAGTTTATTTTGTTTTCTTTTTGGTCTTAGACTTGATTATTTTGTCTAAGTTTTTTTCCTACACCTATAAATAATTCTTAAATACTTTTTTTAAACAACATTTGACCAAGGGAGAGCACAGATCCTCCGTAGAGGACGTGTTTCATCTTTTCTTACACCGAACTTCGTAAGTTTTTATGTTTCTTTACATGATTTGATATTTGGCTACCATGTCTATGTGGAGTTAAACTTCACGTTCTAGGGTTGTGGTTCTTCCATGAGTAATGTTATTCAAATATTGATTTTGATTTCTTGATTTATCGTATTAGTTTATTTATTAAATCATGTACCTAATTATATGATTGATTGATTACCAATTGAATACTATCTAAGAATCTAGAGTTGAACTCGAAAGTGGAACTTCTAGAGTGCACATAGGATTGAGTATAGCAAGTTCTTAAACCCGTTCACCGATGAATGAATTCGCGGTTAGGATAGACATATGCTAATTGCCTCGCTTGATTATTATACAAGAATTATGAATGCATTCTTGTTGATTCTAACTCTATAGCCATATAGTTGTTAGATTAGCTTTAATAGGCGAGTAAGAACTCGATAGATTCTTATGAAAAATATTAACCTGAATAACCACTAAACCTAATTAATTAATTAGTCAATTCAATTGAAGAATACAATAGGATTTTTACATAACCCATAACCCTATACCATTTTCATAATATTGATAACATAAAAATCTGTTATTCCTTTGTTTAGAATTAATTATTCGTTTTCTTTATTTTATTGATTTAGAGTCAAATACTTCTGAATTTAATTCTTATTTAGATAATTAAAATAGTCTAAATTCATAGTTAATCACAAGTCCTCATGAGTTCAACATCGACTTCTAGTCACTTTATTACTTGACGACCGCGTATACTTGCGTGTGCGTGTGGCCGCAACAGATCTTTGGCGTCGTTCCCAGTGACTTAGAAATTTGCTTTTTTTCTATATTAGACTTTTACTGTTATCCTTACAAGTTCTTTTTTTTTTTTTTGTAAGTATTTTTATTTTTGTAATTATTTGATTTCCTTCACTTAGTGTGTTTTCAATTCTCTCACCATGATATCTAGGGATGAAATATACAGAAGTAAGGATATTGATGAAGATACTACATTCAGAATACTTTTATGGCCCGTATTTTCGGGCTTATCATGGCACTACCTCTTTGAAGTCTAGATTTGAATATGATAGTAAGGTTTGGTATTGTGACAAATATTCTCGATCAAGGGAATATGCAAAACGACATGGTCTTCTAACAAAGTTGTTGATTAATTGGTCTAAGGAGAGATTTGATCTAGTACAAGAAATTGACAGGTTTGCTTGGTTGTACACAACATGGATGAAGATATGAATGCAAAGGTTGATGCGTGAAATTCCCATAAATTTATTGATGATTTATGTGAAGCGGAAAAAACCTTATTGGACAAATTGAGGAGCTAAAACGATAACACCAATCATTAGAGTATGTATTTCTTGATGATGCAAATGTTGAGAAGAGTGCTCTAGTGTCACGACCCAACTCCCGCCGGAGCTGTGACAGCGCCTAACACTACTTGCTAGGCAAGCCAACAATTTCACAACAACAACGAATTCAGTAAAGCATAATTTAATAAACTCAACGACGGTAAAATCATGAAATAATTGCGAAAACAACAATAATACTACTACAAGAATCCCAATGATCTTGTGTCAATTAGTACATGAGCACTACTAAATATCAAAATACAAGGCCAAATACTCAATACAATTATCTAAACAATAGAACAGTAATACCAGAAATAAATGAAAGAGAACTTCAAGGTCTGTGGACGACATAGCTGCTAAGTCGTAGTCTGCCAATAGCTAATACCCACCCAACTCTAGCAATCGCCCCTTCCATAAGTACTTGGATCTGCAAATGAAGTGCATAGTGTAGTATGAGTACAACCGACTCCATGTATTCAATAAGTAACAAACCTAACCTCGGGCAAAACGCAATGACGAGCTCAGAAAAAACAATCAGTGGCCAATAACAATAATCAGTAATAGCTAAGGATGTAATGATAATATAAGTATGTAACTCAATGATATCATGCTCAATTCGTTCACATTACATGAATTAAATCATGCTTTTAAGGTATAACGATTAAAGTCCAACACAGATAAAATATTTTATTTACCAGTTAGCATGAGGAAAGTATATCTCTATGCTTACATGTCAAGTCAATATAATCACAGTGAAACCATCAAAAGTAACCAGACTCAGCATGCTCACGATGCTTGGCACAAGGCCCCTCACCATCACACACACTACACTCAGCATTGTACGAGTTCCTGGCAAAAAATGTCCTTCATCAAAGCACGTGTATATATCAATGTGCCCGCGATACCAACACAAGATCTTCTAAATCTTGAGATGGAAATTCCTATACATTCTCTTCTCTCCTATGTCGTGTCAAATTCGCATCGAAAAAAAGAGATTTGTCCTCTCCTATAAAGAAATCAAAAAATAATTGTTTCATTGTAATATAAGACTCCAGAGGGGCAGATCTTGGCCTAAGTACCAATCAAAAATCAATATGACCTGTTGCGGCGTGCATCCCGATCCAAATATCATTCACAACACGGCTCTATGACCCAGCTCAGTCATCAACCTCTCAAGTCTCAAGGGCTCAAAATCATTGAATTCAGTCCAAACAATATACATGTGGAAACGAAAACAACATGTGATGAAGTAAACAAATAACATACAGAGACAGAGATATGACAAGCAAATAATGAATTTTGACTAAGGATAAAACTACAATTGAAGCAAACGACGCAAAACATTAGGAATAGCCCCATTGTGTCCCAACCAAATAAACACATAGCCTACATATGACAACTAACATGAATCATAGCTCAAATAATAAAATGAGTAAGGAAAGCACGGATATAACAAGGCATGATAGCAAAACAAGTTCGATAATAGTCTAAAATCCACCCGAATTATGAATACCGCGGAGCATGCACACATTCCCATCGCCTTGCACGTGTGTCACCCCCAATACTTCTCAAATATACAATTCTCAGGGGCATATACCATTAAATCCAAGTTTAGACATGTTACTTATCTCAAAACGCGGGAATCAATACTCCAAAAAGCCCTTTCCACGCGAATCGGCCTTCGAGCGACTCAAATCTAGTCAAACAACTTAATATCATTAATAAAAGCCACCGGAAACAATTCCAAATAATAAAGCTAAGATCTTGAGCCAAATTTACAAAGTCAACCTAAAACGCCAACCTCGGGATCGCACCCCGTAACCAGAAAAAACTCAAAAATTCCGACACCTACTCTGATACGAGTCCGAATATATTTGGCCTCTCTCGGATTATAAAGAATGGTGATCTCATAGTTCTTTAGTAGCTCTAACCACCTCCACTGCCTTTTCTTGAATAAGTGCTGGAGACTCTTATGATCCGTGAACACCTTACATGACATGCCATAAAGATAGTGCCTCCAAATCGTGTACAATGCAGTTCTTCTCATGGGGCTTCAAATGACGCAAAGCATAAGCAATATCTCTAACCTCCTTCATCAACACACACCTAATGTCAATGCGAGAAGCATCCCAATAGACCATATAAGAACCCCATCTCGAAGGCAAAACCAGAATTGGAGTTGTGGTCAAGTTAGTCTTGAGCTTCTGAAAGCTCTCCTCACACTCATCATACCACCTGAATGGGGAACATTTCTACGTCAATCTAGTCAATGAGGCTGCAATAGCCGAAAACCCCTCCTCAAAACAGCGATAATACCCAGCCAACCTAAGGAGACATCGGATCTCAATAGCAGATGACGGTTTGGGCCAACTCTAAACTACCTCAATCTTCTTCATTTCCACCTTAATCTCCTCACTAGCACCAAATCAAGCCAAAACTCACACATTGATAATTTAGCATATAGCTTCTTCTCTCTCCTAGTATGGAGCATGATCATCAAGTGCTACTCATGGTCCTACGGCTCCGAGAAGATACCAATATGTCATCAATGAAAACTATGACAAAGGAATCCAGATAGGACTAAAATACGTTGTTCATCAAGTGCATCAAAGCTTCTGGGCATTGGTCTGCCCAAAAGACATCACCAGAAAATCATGGTGACCGTAGCGGGTCCTGAATGCCGTCATCAGACTATCTGAAGCTCGGATCTTTAACTGATAGTACCCTAATCTCAAATAAATCTTCAAGAATTCCCTAGCACCCTGGCACTAATCAAATAAAAATCAATACGAGTTAGTGGGTACTTGTTCTTGACGGTAACCTTGTTTGGCTGCTTCTCACCAATGAACATACTCATAGAACCATCTTTCTTCTTCCAAAATAGTATTGGTGCACCCCAAGCTGACTCACTAGGCCTGATGAAACCCTTATTAAGCAATTCCTGTAATTGTTCCTTCAATTTACTTAACTCTGCTTGTGCCATGCGATACAGTGGAATAGAGATGGGTCGAGTCACCAAAATTAATATCCCTATCAAGTGGCATGCCCGACAGGTCTGCATGAAACACATTGAAAGCTCCCTCACCACTAGAACTGACTCAACCATAGGAGTATCGGCACTAACATATCTCACGAAGACCAACCATGCCAAAATCCCTTCTCAACCATCCATTAAGGCATAAAACATGAAATCACTCTACAAGGAACACGATCTAGGAAGCCTCTCCACTCTAACCTTGGCAACCCTAGTAGAGCCAACATCATGGTCTTAGGGTGACAAGCAAGAATAACGTGATATGGTGACAACCAATCAATGCCCAAAATTACACCAATATCAACCATACTGAGTAATAAGAGATCGACTCAGGTGTCATAACCCCCAATGGTGTCCACACAAAATCGATTTACACGATCAAACATAGTAGAACCACCCACAAGTGTAGATACATGAACATGCATATCTAAAGAATCATGAGGCATATCTAAATAACGAGCAAAGTAGGATGACACATAAGAGTAACTAGAACCAGGCTAAAATAACACTGAAGCATCCCTGTGGTACACTGAAACAATACCTGTGATCACGGCATCGAAAGCAACTGCCTCTGGCCTGGCAGGAAATACTAAGCAACAGGGCTGACCACCGCCTGACCGACTTCCCCCCTCTAGAGCAATCTCGAACTCACTAAGCCCTACCCCTAGCAGGACATGCAGGTGGTGTAGCTACTGGTACTGATATCATAGGCTACATGCTTTGCTGTGGAACTCTACTCAGTAGTCTAGGCAATCCCTCTTGTGATGACTCAAGTGTCCGCACTCGTAGAAACCCCTCCAATAAGGCCGCTGACCCTGATAACCCGAAGAACTATCTGTGGAACCCTGAGATGGAGCATGGTAAAAACTTTGTGTCGGCATCACACTTACAACTGAATTGGGCGAGCACTATATGAACCATTGCTAGATGATGAACCATGAGGAATATGATGAGCTGCCTAAGCGGGACTAAAAGGATGACCTCTGCTATGATGTGATTAGCCTCCAGATGAGGCACTGCTAAACCACCCCAACCACGAGGGCTCTTGGCCTCGTGTTCCTCGCGCTCAAGCCTATGAACCTACTCCAAAAATCTAGCAATCTCAACCACTTGGTCAAACCTAGCATGCATCTCGGTTTCTCGAGCCAAACTCTAACATAGACCATAGTTGAGGCCATCAATGAACCTCCTAATATTCACCCTCTCAGTGGGAACTAACCATATAGCATGACGTGCCAAACATCCAAATCTCATCTCGTACTGGGTCATAATTGTTGACGATCAATTTTGATCCTCCTTTTAAAAATTAATTTATTTATACTTAATGATTTGCAATTAATGTGTTGCAAATATTTTCTAATCAATAAAACCTATTTATGTATAAAAGTAAATAAGAACGTGGAAACTAATGATTTGGTATTATATAATTTTAATATATTACTCTTTTATTTTAAGACTATTAATATAACCTTTATATTAATTTAATATATTTTATAGTTATTTTAATAATTTATTCCTTAATTATTGGTTAATTTGCCTACTATTTCAATAATTCCAATTTAATGTCATAATTTAAGAAATAAAGTATTTTCATAAATAATTAATTAATTACAGTGATTAGTAGTGTATTTGATGATTATCATTTCAATTACATTTTATTAGAATTTATTAAGATTTACTAAATTAATTTTAAAGAGGTTAAAGGCTAAATGGCTATAATTGCAATAGCACTCTTAAAATAGGAATTAGCTATCTTTTAAATTAGAATTAGCCCAATACACAGGCCCAATTCCTCATCTAACCCAATCTAAGTCCAACCCTGTGATCCATGTTGGGAATCTATGCCACTCTCTCTAAGCCAAACAAAATTTGCCACGTCACCGCTCTCAAACATTCACGTAAGAAACACACACACATATTAGCCGTTAATCCATTCGATCAACGGTCCACGTTTTATCTCTTTTCTTTTTTTAAAATTTTTTTAATGCTAGTAAAATCTAATCTCCGCGAATGAAACACGGAGATCCCATAGCTCACATATTTCCTCATAATAATTTTTTACCACTTGAATTATGAGGATCGTTCATCAAATGGTCGGACGGGCCAGATAAATCCCCTCAATTTTAACCTTAAAGACCAGCATGGTTTACCCAAAACTCTAAATCATTTCTTCTATGACTAGCCACCCCTACTTTCCCTTTTCTCTCTTCCGTCTCTCAACTTCTATCACCCTAATAAAGAAAAAACCTAGCACTATTCGTACAAGGTCACTAATCGACCATGAAATCATTATCTTTGCCTTCTGACTTCGTGAATCTCGTCGGTTTCTTCCCCATTCCATCACAAAGATTCAAAATCCCTAAATTCGAAAACCCTAGCTAGAAGGTGAAACTTCAAATCTCATGTATCACTATTGTGGTCTTTCAAATCCATGGCATGCATGACCAAATTCTTCAGCATTCATCATCGCTATTATTTATTTGGATGTCAAACGTAGTGAGCTCTTGACATTTGGGTTTAGACCGATAGTTTCTTGCCTTCAACCGTTGGCCTCTCTCCTCTCGGGTAAAACCCTCACTAATTTCTCCTCTGTCTCTTTGATTTTCACTCGATTTTGCTTGCATCATCTGGTAGTCGTCAGTCTCCACTAACATTGTTTGAAACAGCTGAAACATTAAGGATTCAAGGCACTATAAATATAAGCTTTCAATGATCTCACCTACACACACCATCTAACTACAAAACAATCATCACCAACAACACCTAACATTTTGAAAATTTAATATACATTAGCATCTAAAATTGATGTTTAGGGTTTTAATATATTCTCTTCTTTCAGGTTCATAGTTTACTCACTGGTCGAAATTTATGCTTTTGGCTCATAAACGGCTAAATAATGTCCTTGTTTGGTTTGATGCTCAAAGGAAGGTCAATATATGTCGACTCTTCCTCTCTTTAATTGTTCACGCTAAAGTCATGTTTATCTTGTTATCTTTTGTTGATTATCTCTGCTCATAATGTGTTGTTATTAGCTTATAATCAACTATCATGCTTTGGAATTGTACGCCTCCTAATAATCTGAAGTTAAATCAGTACTAATCGATTATCTTATGACCATATTAAATATTGCTCTGAATTAAACAATCTATGTGTTGTGAAACTCCTATAGTTAGCTAATGAACCTTGATGATCCTTTGCAGTTGTTCTGACTGTATACCTTCCTGATGCTTTTCTAAGGCTCTCATGTCTGCTATACAGATCTTTGCCTTAATATTACATGTTGATCTGCACCATGTCTCTGTATCATTTGTCTGATTACTGAACACTAGTACAGATATGAACACTTAAGGTACCCTAGTATACCTTTAAATATTAGGCGGCGATTCACCTTCATCAATTACAGGGAAACCACTAGTTGAATCTTGTTTTGACTCGTGTAGAATAGGGTGAAACAATAGTCATACCCTCCTAGCATAACTACTCAAACTCCCTATGCAACTCATCTTTGCCAGTCTATGGAACAAACTTCTCTAAGAAGAGAACTGAGAACTCATGCCATGTAAGTAGTGTTGCGCCAGTTGGCCTGCCTGACTCATAAGTCTACCACCATCTGTAGGCTTCCCCAGTCAGCTGAAAAGTAGTAAAGGCAGCTCCACTGGTGTCCAAAGTACCATTGTGCAAGGAATCCGGTGTCACCAATCTAGAAAGTCCTAAGCACCCTCCGACTCTCCTCCACCGATCTCCGGAGAATCAAGCCCTTAGACCGCTCCAACATTTCTACTCCTCATCAGTCATAAGTGGACCAGCCTTGGTCTGAGTAGCAAAAACTAACTGAATCTGTGACACCCCTAGTGTTTGATAGCCCTGAGCTAGCTGCTACGATTACAGACTGCGGGAGTCTAGGCTCCTCCCACATCCCGTGAGCTAGCTGTTGCAACTAGTACCATACTCGCATGAGCCAAACACGAGAACACACTCAATATCTAAGCTAATGACTTCTAAAGACCAAGTATATCAATAGGTATTGGTGGTGTATAATCTAGTCTCGATGGCTCAATAGTATTCATAACCTACTCCTCCATTGGAGCGACATGTGGCTCCATAGGTGCTGCCCTAGCTGTAGTGTGAGCCCCACCTTGGCCTCTACATTGTCCTCGCCCTCTCGCGGCTCTGCTTTGGGGTGCTGGTTCCTGACCGCCCGATCCGGCTGAACGTGTCCATACTATCCGTGAGAGAAAAGAAGCGTAAAGATTAAAATTCCGGAATTAATAAATACACACGACAAGAATGCAAGTTAGTTAGGTTTCCTAACATTTCGGTAGCCTCTCAAAGATAAGTACAAGCGTCTCCGTATTGATCTGTAAGACTTTACATAACCTGCTCATGACCCGTAATACCTATGATCCTAGGGATCTGTTACCAACTTGTCACTATCCAAAACTACAAACCGGTCGTGATGGCACCTAGTTCACTTGCTAGGCAAGCCAAACATACCAAAAATGAAATATATGTTCTAAAATAATAGAAATATTACAAGTCTAAAAGCCCTAAACATAACATAACAACACCAATACATGTTAAGTCTCCACGAACTGGTAAATACCGAGTCACGAGCTTTAAAACGAAAGTACAAGTCTGAAATACCAAATAACAATACTGTCTAAATGAAAGATAATAGTACATAAAGGAAAAGAGATAGCAAGACTGTGGTCAAGATGTAACTCTACCTGGTCTCTTCTATATACTTAGCTACGAACCTCGGCTACTGGTGGCTTCGTCCATCACCTGGATCAGCACAATTAAATGCAGAGTGTAGTATAAGTACAACCGACCACATGTACTCATCAAGTATTATAACTAAACTCGGCGAGGTAAAAGAATCAAGAATTATAAAGGATACTTGCTAATAACTTGTACAGTTCATAAATTCAACAAGTATAGAACAATAGTACGATCAAGTAATATATCTCAGAAACAAGCACCTTTGTGCACATGAGTTCTTAACGTACTCTACTTAGTCAACAACACAACATATAAGGAAGATATGCAAATAAATCGGGCAAACAACCAAGGATTTGAATAGTGGCCAACTTTTCCTCAGAATTTCCATAACGGTACAAAACCATTGATCAATTTTCCTAAAATCCGCGTGTACACCATTGTAAGGCCCCGTAACTATTACCTAAAAACCCATCAATTTTCAAAAAATCTGTGTGTACACCATTGTAAGGCCCCGTAAATATTACCTAAAAATCCAGGGTTTAGTGGTGCTGAAGTAGGCTTATGTGTTGACAAATGTAGTATGGAGTTTTTCAGTTGCATAGTGCGCTGGGGAGTAAAGAAGTTTTTTTTTGCAGAAAAAGCCATTTTTGCGGCCCACTATGCGGCTGCAGAATCACTCTGCGGGCCGCATAATCAAGCAAAAAATTGGGCAAAGTTTGGGTGATATTATGCGGTCACTATACGATCACAAAACTATTTCGCGGGCCGCACATCGACCATAGAACCAGCATGAAAATTTTCTGGAGGGAGGTTGTGCGGCGCATTATGCAACCACAGAACAGGTCTGCAGACCATATAATGGCTGCATAGTGGGGTAGAGTTGCCCAGTTTCGGAGGGCCATTTTGCGGACCGCATAAGCATTATGCGGTCACATATGCGACAACATATCTTGTTTCAGAGCTTTATTTTTATGGTTCTATAAACCCAACCCCATTCTCATAACACAATGTTAAGGGTCATTTTAGAAGGTTCAAACTCACATTTTAGAGAGAGGGAAGGTGGTCTAGAGTGAGAGGAGGAGTTCTAACTCATTTGTTCATCAATCTTTGTTCAGACCTTGAATATTTCTCTAGCGTAACTCGCAAGGTCTTCAACAAAAAGGTAAGATTCTATACCCTAACCCTTAATTTTGGAATTTAACTAAAAATGGGTAACTAGTAAAGCAATTCTTGGGTGTGGAAGTTTTTTATTTTACATGCATGTACCATCTAGGTAGTGGGGAGATTGTTAAGCTCTTTTGGGTGAACTTTGGGTAGTGGGGGTGAAAGAATCCACCATAGGAGGACCTTAAAACCTTAACGCACGCCTAATGTTCGGTAAAATTCTCAAGTGAGCTAGAATTATGAACTCCTTCCAATTTTGTGTTTAATTTTTCTATATCTCTAAATAGATCGAAGTGGCTAGGATCCCCAGAATATTATAGTAAATTAAAAATCTCGAGGCAAGGTATGCTGGCTAAACTCCTCTCTTAGAATTGAATGATGATCGTGTGAGTCTCGAGTTATCCATTATGAATTAACTTTCTTGAATAAGTTTGGCGACGGATGAGGTATACATATGAATATGTTCAAGATGTGTTCCGGAATGTTCTTATAATATTGTGCTATTCTCTGGGAGAGTATTTGAAGTATGAGTATGTATTAAAAATGTTGTCACTTCAAGTCAAGTCCAAATGAAAGTAATCACATCAAATTGTATCAGAGATCATATGTACCTAAGACCCTAATTTGCTCAAGTATATGTTTAAAGTGTAAATTTGAAAGGCGTTGTTGTTGATTGTCCATGATAATGATTGAAAATGGAATAGTGAGCTTGAATTATGAAGTATGGTCAATGTGCCTAGAACGATATTGCGTTATGGCCAATGATGTCTGTAAATGAATGACATGTAAAAGAATATGAATTGACCGGTAAATACTTTTAAAACAAATGTTTTGGGAGTATCAATTAGCCACCGAGGAAGGGTAGTTCGAAATAATCTAACCCCGAAACTAAACATGCCGGTGTAGGAGTGATTGAGGGAAAGATTCTCGTGTTAATGTGATGAGATTGTTTCCCCTAATATGGGATGAGATTGGTGTGTTGAGGTGTTTCCCCTTAAATGGAATGAGATTATTGCTAGTCAGATGTGATGTGATGTCAACCCACACGGCATTGTGGTGAGACAGCTTAACCGATCGGGATGAGATCAAACGTCATACCGCGCACATGGCGGAATTGTGAGGGTACGTCTCGGGGTGAGACGGCTTAGCCGGTCGTGCTGACATCTGACTCCATGCTAAAACTCGGTGGTGTATCGGTGCTAAAGATCTCCAAACATAAATTACCAAAACCTACTTGAAATTTACGTTTCCCCTAATTTGACACTTTGATACCGTTTGAGTCTCTTATTGATGTCATGTTTTATTCTCCATTTTCTGTTGCTCGTTCTATTGAGAGGGTGTTTAGTTTTACATACCAGTACTATTCCATATGTACTAACGTCCCTTTTGCCGGGGGTTGCATCTTTAATGGATGCAGGTGGTTCCATAGCAGGTGGTATTGATCAGTGATAGCAGCACACCCTCTCCTCAACTGATTTGGTGAGCCCCACTTCATTTCGAGGCCCTGTATCTTCGATCCTTTATACATAACGTTTTGAGGTATAGTCGGAGCCTTGTTGCGGGCATTGTTATAGCACTCTTTTGTTCCTGTTAGAGGCTCCGTAGACATAGTGTGGGTTGTATAAGTTTTTTTGGGGGAAAGTTAAAACTAAAAATGTTGTACTTTTATCACCTGTTCCACTTTAACTATGATTGTACAATGTACTGTTTTGAACATTTGTTAAGGGTGTAACTAACAGAAATGAAATGGTGTTGTTCACATGACTTCTTACTGACTAATTATTGAAATACATTCTTCTCTTTATTTGCCGGCGAGTTGGGTAGACGGCACTGTGCAGGCTTGCTCGACCAGGGTAACTCTGTTGAGCGCCTCGTGCTCCCCGTGGTCGGGACGTGACACCCATCAAGGAGAAACACGAGAGAGTGACCATAGAGGGATAGATCCATATGGTATAGACACGTGTAGTAATTGTAATCCACCTGGCATGTTCACAGGCTCCATGTCATAATTTGCCCGGCGTGTTCATATGCTCAATGTCACAGTCCTCCCGGCGTGGTCACAGGCTCTGTATCACAAACCACGCAAGGTGTGGTCACGTGCTACCAGTCCAAACCATACCACACAGAAAAAAAATATACAAGAATACATGTGTATGATCAATGACTATCAGATTTCATACTCCTTGACTGGTATAAGTGACATGTTAAGGTGTATACATGTGCAAAGTGTGCTATCATAGCTCAAACAGGGCAATTATAAAGTTCAATCAAGAGATTAACCTTTATGTAACCTCAAACACAGTTCAAATAGTTTGTAACAGGGTTACTAATATAAGAAACATCACAGCATAAAGCTTAGGAATTAATACAAGACATATCATAGGCTAAGCACTATCGCGAGCATGGATAAATACCCTGGTGCACGCACATGGGCGTAACCCTTGTGCACGCATGTAGCTATGGTAAATCATTCAGGCAACTAGTTCCTCAACCAAGTTTAAGCAAGATACTCACCTCAAGAAAGCCAAATCAATCCTCTAATAAGCCCTTCCCGCATGAATCAACCTTCGGATGGCTTAAATGTAGTCAAAATAACTTCATATCACTAATAAAAGCCATAGAAAATGATTCCAAATGATAAAGCTAAGATCTTTAACCCAAAATAAAAAAGTCAACCCTAGGCCCGCACCCTGGAACACAACCAAACTCACTAATTCAAAACATCCACTCCAATACGAGTTCAAATATATGTGTTTTATCCAAATTCGACCTCAAATGGACCTCAAATCATCAATTTATGCTTTATAAAAGTTTTTACTGAAATCCCCAAATCACCATTAAATGCTAAATCCCCAAATCACCATTAATTGGAATCATGAATAATGAAAAAATCCGAGTCAAAAACTCTGACCCGAATCCAAATCGTGAAAATCCCCTCCAAAATCGCCCAAATCCGACCTCTACAACTCAAAATATATTAAGATGAAAAATCCTTCGAAAATGGAATACTTTTTGTCTGTCGAGGCATACCTTTGCGAAGAACAACCAAACACTACCTAAGCTCTTGGCCGCGAACGTGATGCACTTCACTGCTGACACTACGCAAAAATAATTCTCCTTTCGCGATCGTGAAGGTTAAAAGTCTGACGCCCCTACAAGCCTCTCCTTCTTCGCGAATGCATCCCCTTATTGTGATCGCGAAGGCCACTACCACCCCAAGCAACGCGAACGCGATCACACCTTCACGAACACGAAGAAAAACTTGCCTGCCATAAAAAAATACCCTTTGCGAATGCGAATGCCATGTCTCGATCACGAAGAAGAAAACCAAAACTGAAAATCAGCGGTTTCAAAACACAAAGAATGGTCCAAAACTCACCCAAAACACACTGAGGCTCCCGAGACCCCATCCAATCACATCAACCAATCCCAAAACATAACACAGGCTGACTCAAGGCCTCAAATCACATAAAACAATACCAAAACCACAAATCGCACCTCAATTCAAGTCTAAGGAACTAATCAAACTATCCAAATTCAAAACTTACGCCTTACAAGCCAGAACAACTCGAAATGACATAAAATTTAGCATGCACGTTTCAAATGACACAACGGACCTATTCCAACTCTCGGAATTAAAGTAAGAACCCGATAACATCAAAGTCGACCCTTGGTTAAACCTATCAACCTACCAAACCTTCAACTTTTCAACTTTTGCCATAAATTACCAAACTAACCTACGGGCCTCCAGATCCACATTCGGGCATACGCCAAAATCCAAAATCACCATATGAAGCTATTGGGGCCATCAGAACTCCATTCCACAGTTGTCTATTCAAAAGTCAAACTCTGGTCAGCTCTTAGAACTTAAGTTTCCAACCTTGGGACTAAGTGTCCCAGTTTACTCCAAAACCACCTCAAAGCCAAACCAATAACCCCCGCAAGTCACATAACCACAAATACACATGTATTAAGCCTCAATTTGGGGAAATAGGGTGAAAATACTCAATACGACCGGCCTGGTTGTTACAAGGACTTGTGTTTTAGCGTAATTGGAAGGTGACATATTTTTCCATAAGTTAACTAGTAAGGCGAGGTACCAAAATAGGTGTCTTATATGCAGTCCTATACGCCCATAGAGCATCATCTAACCTTGCATCTCAATCATTCTTATTTGCACTAATCGTTTTCTAAAAGATTTGCTTTATTTTCTGTTTGATACCTCTGCTTTCCCACTCGTTTGAAGGTTATTCAAAAGTCTATTTCAAAAAATTGCACTTCAATCACTTATTAAAGCTCCAGGAATCCCAAATGAGTAAAAATGTTCTTCTTGATAAAATTAGCTCCCACTTTCGCATCATTTGTCGGTATATCAATGGCCTCTACCCACTTAGACACGTAATCCACTACTAATAAGATGTATTTATTCCCTCCAAACGATGGGAATGGTCCCATAAAAGCGACCCCCCCCAAACATCAAATATCTCCATCTAAAGAATGATCGTGAGCGGCAACTCATTCTTTAAATGGACATCTTTAAATGGAGTTGACCAGTAAAACCTCGACTGCAAAACTTTCAAGGTTGTTTATCACCACCATGATGTCCCCCATTAGGTGAAGAGTTAAAATCGTACAAAATCTGCTCCACCTCAGTCTCCTAAATGCATTTTCTCGTCAGTTGATCAGCACATTATTGATATAAGAAACGGCTAATATTCATGCCCGACTAGCCGGTCCAGCCTCTGATTAATGAAAGGGAGAGGAAAATGGTTCTTGTGCGTAGCTTTGTTGAGTTTCCTGTAATCAATGGATATCCTATGTCCTGTCAATGTTCTGGTAGGTATCAACTCATTTTGCTCATTTGCCACAATTATCATGCCTCCCCTTTTTTGGCACGTGCTGCATAGGGATCACCCAGTTGCTATCAAAAATAGAAAATGTGATCCCACCGTCCAGCCACTTAATAATGTCCTTGTTTATTAACTCCTTCATAATGGGATTTAATTGTCTCTGCTGCTCCACACTAGGTCTGTGTCCATACTCAAGGAATATTATATGCATAAAAAATGACGAACTGATCCTCTTGATATTAGCAATAGTCCAGCCAATGTCCCCTTTGTGTTCTATTTTTCGAGCCTCCGCAATAGGTGGCTTAGGTGGTGCCAATATCAATGGCCTATATATTTCCTCAAATCTCTTCAATTCGTTGACATATTGGCAAGTCATGTTCAAAACTTGTAAAATTTATTTTACAAGCTCATCCTCTTCTTCTTATTAGTCAATTAAAGATCTCTACAAAGGATCTTCAGATACCAAGTACGACATTGTGCCTGCCAATTCATCATCCACAAATGTGATCATGGCCAAACTTCATAGTGTCTAGGAAATTTGAGTGCTCGGTATACATTGAAAACTTTCACTTTATCACCCACTTTGATGGTCATTTGTCCTTCATAGACATCAATAATTGCCCAGCTTGTGGCTAGGAATGTTTGCCCCAAAATAACTGGAACTTCCTAATCATGCTTGTAATCCAGGATGATAAAATAATTTGGGAATATTAATGTGCTAACTTGGACTAGCACAACATCAATGACCCCCTCGGGGCTGGCTAATAATCTATCTACCAATTGCAGTACCACCGTGGTTGGTCGAGGAGCTCCCATCCGTTGTTGTCAAAACAAGGACAATGACATCAAGTTTATGCTTGCCCCAACATCACACAATTCTTGCCCAACTACATGGTTCCCAATCGAAATTTGAATTGTGAAACTTCCTAGGCCCTTTATTTTAGGAGGCAACCTATTCTAAATTATAGAACTACATTCCTCTTGAGTGCTAGAGTTGCGAACTCAGTAAGCTTGTGCTTGTTTGCCATAATTTTTCAATTTACTTTGCATTCTTGGAACTTCTTTTATGCTACATTATCTTTCAATTTCTACAATCTTTGAGGGAACGCAGGTGGTAGCTTGGATTGTCTTCTGTGGTGGCCTATATTTCACTAAAGGTCACTTGCTTTCTCTTCTTCAATGGGAATTCTTCTAATTCTCTCACATTCCTCAGTGACACAACATTAACTGGAGCCTTACGGTTGTCGCTAGGCAATTCTTTTGTTGTCCTGGTGTTATGGGCACTAAGCATGTTGGCCCACCTATTGCTCTAAATTTCGAATAGCAGTAGCCTGATTATGATTATCAGCCATAATCCTCTTGAGCATCTCCTCAGTATTACCCATCATATTTACGGACTGGTTTGCATATGGTGGTTGGAACTGCTGATATTGACCTTGTCGGCTGAACTGGTTTTGTGTAACCTGATTTTTGTCCTATGAAAGTTTTTCTATGGTTCCTCCAATTTGGGTTATACGTATTTCCATATTGATTCTAATTAGCTCGGCCTCTGTTAGCATTGCCTAAAAAAATAAATTGACTTTTGATTTGCTGGACAGACATCATTAGTATGGCCCTTGCCACAGATTTCATAGAACACATCCACTTGCTATACTAGTTTAACCTGTTTTATTGGTTGGACTTGCTGTGGGTTCTGAGCCACATTCATCTTGCTGATTTTATTTGCTAAAGATGTTGCATGTACAAATAATGCCGATAAAACATATAATTCAAGTGTCCCAGTAGCTTTATGGACTGCGTGTCCACCTTCTTCCCCTTGCCAATCTGGGTTGCTTTTGAAAAATTTGTTCAGCAGCGCATCAATATCATCAAAGCACTTTTCCAATACATGACTGCCAGCTGCTGCATCACCACTATTTTTGTCTCAGGGTGAAAACCTTTAATAAAAGTATGAGCCAGTACCTAGTTGGTTTGGTTATGGTATGGACAATCTCTTAGTAGCTCCTTGAATCGCTCCCAGGCTACATAAAGTGATTAACATTTCTCAGTATGAACGCAACTATCTCACTCCTTATCTTTGCGATTTTACCTAACGGAAAGAACCAAACTAAAAGCTTGTGAGCCAGTTATCCCACGATGTAATACAGTTAGTTGGCTCAGATTTCAACTATCTCATGGCTTCAAGTAGCAGAGAATAAAGGAAAATGTTAGCCTGACATAACCAGGCGTGGCCCATTAATGATATAAGTATCAATAATCCCGAGAAAATTCAGAATATGTTGTTGGGGGTCCTCGTGTGACAGTCCCATAATATGTCTGCACGCATAAAGTACTAGATCATGCTCTAATTATGCTCGCAATGCCCAATGATCACAGGCTTAAAGATACTGGAGGTGACATTAGAATTTCTCAGCATAGCCAGCTCTTGTACCGCCAATGGGTGCATATACACTAACAGGAAGTTGAATGAGTTCTTGTATATTATTTGCTTCCTGAGCTTCTCTCAACCTTCTGCTAAATACTCTCTTAGGTTTTAGCTAAAACTCCTATAGTCTATCCTGGCTCCTAACCCGTCACATTCAAGCAAAGTACCTGAGATGGAACACCCAACCAAAAAGAAAGTTAAACATTTGATTCGATAAGTAGTAACAACTTAATCTAGTGAAACAATTAATTTCTATGTACCAGGCACCGGAGCCAAAAATAGTTTGCTGTAAATTGCACACGCAAGTATACACAATAAATCAAGTATTAAAGGGTGACTAGAGTATTATTCCTAAGAGGACTTATCACGTCAAGAACAAGTTCAAGATGTCTTCAGTATAGCATATTTTATGCTTAAATACTTAGATGCCTTCAGTATAGCATATTTCATGCATATCTCTCTTATGAGATTTGTTGATTACGTATGTTATTCATTCTTCCTGACATATGAGTACTAGTGCACATTATTCTCATCCCTTTTTCCCCAGGCACTGCATTTACGCTGCGCGTACAGGTACTCGTACTAGCAGGCGTGATGCCCTTACTCAAAATAACCTCGATAATACATTAGTAAAGTCATAACAATTTCTCAAGTACACCTTTGTCTAATAACAATAGCAACACCATCACATATGATTTGACTGTTGATGGTGTAAGGCCTCATAAAAAGTCCTCCAAACGATTTACATTTTTATAGTGCCGAAGTGACGTCGCGTTATAAATTTGTGGACTGCGCAATGCATCACGTAGTGGGTAGAAGATTTGGCCTGAGAGGGCAATTTTTTGGTCATTTATGCGAACTGGAAATCAGTTCCATTGACCGCAGAATAATCACGGATTTAGGAAGAAACAAACCAAAGTTTGAGGCCTTTTTGCGGTGGGTTACGCATACCGCGTATACATTTCACAGACTTCAGATTCATTGTGGAATCGGTAGGTCCACTTGGGGAAATTCATGAAGGAGATTTTGGGATCCAACATGCAGATAACGAAGTCGTTATGCCTACTGCATATCCGCCGCACACCTATCTAGTTCCAACTTAGACTTGGAAGACCATTTTGCGGTCCATTTCGCAATCGAAGACCTGCATCGGAGGGGTATGTTGAGAAATTCCTAAACCGGTTCTATTTTAGTAAAAGGCCTAATAAGGGTGTTTTGGATGGGAAATCAGATCATTCTTGAAGGGGAGAACACTCTAGAGAGAGAGAGAGAGAGAGAGAGAGAGGAAGTTCCAACCTTGCTACACTTCAATTACTTCCAATTTCTTGGAGATTCTAGAGAAGAATTCACAAGGTCTCCTACAAATAAGGTGAGACTTCATCTCTAACGCACATGGAATGTTCCATAGTGAGTTGATAAGTAAGATTTTAGTGTTGGAGCTTATGGGATGGTTATTTGAAGCCATGAGCTCAACTTTGAAATTAGATTTTTGTGAAGAATAAGGAATAGATGGTGTGTGAAGGATGAGGTGGTTGGGACCCATGGATGGTTATGGAGTTAATATGGTTATCGAAAGGGTTATAATGAATAAAGAAACACCGTTACTAGAGGTGGTAAATGCTATGCACACTAAAGTGTTTGAATAAATACCTAAAAGACCAAAATATGAGAATTCCTACTTATAATGGTTAATTGATTTATGTTAATGCAGATTGAAGTTACTAAGAGTGGTGGAACATCGTAGGGATCCTAAGAAAAGCTCAAGCAAGGTATGTTCGCTAAACTCCTTCCGTAGAATCGAATTCCATGAACACCTCATGAACTCCATGCATGGGTTGTCTCAGTTCCTATTCCTATTGTTTTATATAGCCTCAAATGAATGGTTTATCAAATGCCTATGTACTCAAGTCTTGTTTCAATTACAATTATTATGGTCTATTGAAGAATATTTCAAATGTGATTGATTTATTGAATGTCAATCAATTCAATTCATGGGTTCAATTGAAGTAGCTATGCTCTCCTTTTAGAAACATTTCAAGTCTTTTATGCTCTTAGGTACTCATGTATTCGTACCTATGATTCTCCAATGTTTTAAATACCTTTGGTGTCTTATGATAAGACATGACAAGAGAAAGCATAAGAAGATGAAATGTGGCTACTTTACCAAAACTGATAATGATGATATAGGTCCCAAGGGACAATGAAAATAAGAAGATTTTATGAAGTGCTTTAAATGAAATATTTTTTGGAGCATTGTTATGTAACCGAGAAGGTGTAGGTTATAATGCCAATATCCGAAACTACACGTGTTGGTGTAGGATTCAATTGGGACAAGTCCCTTTCGCACCATGATGAGATTATTCCCGAATACTGGGATGATGTATTATATTGCTAGCATAGACACGTAGATCGACACGATATTGTGGTGAGACGGCTTAGCCGATCGGGCGAAGATCGAATGCCATGTCGCGCAGATGGTCGTTATATGTTATTATGTTAGTAACTAATGATCTCCCAACCTAAAATGTTAATGCTCATTCGAATTTTTCACTTATGTTACACTTTATTGTTAGTTTTAATTTGGCCTTTTAAATAATACTGATTTTCTCACTGCTTCCATGTTTTCTTCACTAGTATTGGATTTCCATTCCCTGTGAGGGTACTTAGCTTTACATACTAGTACTATTCCATCTAAACAAACGTCCCTTTTCCCAAAGATGCTGCATCTTTAATGGATATAGGTGGTACCTTAGAAGGCGGCACATATTCCTGATAGGAGCGTACCATCACTCCAGCGGATTTTGGTGAGCCCTTATCTACATTGGGACCTTGTGTTGTGGTGATTATTTTACATTATTTTTAAGGAATAGCCGAGGCCTTGTTGCCAACACTTCCATATTTTCTCATGTTAGTCTAGATGATCCAAAGACACACTATGGCTCATGTATGTATGGGCAGTCTTAGTGTTGTTATGTCATTTACTTTCACTTACAAGCCATGGACATGTATCATTTTGTTATCTATCGATGAACTCTTTAATTAATGATAATCAATATTGTACATCTCATTTTCTCAGTTGATCATTACATGTTATTCCTTCATAAGTCACACTTGGATAATGTTAGGCAGTAGAAACCACGTAGGCTTGCATGACTGGGTCACCTCGGTTGAGCGTTGGTCCCGCTCCCCAAGGTCAGGGCATGACAAGCTTTGTAACAGAGCCTGAGGTTTTAAAGTGTCATATGATGTCTTTGAGTCGTGTCTAGTAGAGTCCTTGTTATTAGTGTGAAGTCGATCACATCTATAATTAGGAGGCTACTTGGGCATTTAGGATTGTCACCCTTCTTTGATACTCTAGATTGTGCAATCGAGCTTTCTTGTAAGACTGTCATTTTAACCCGTGTGTTTTACTCTAATTTTTAGTACATAGCGCGTAGGAAGAAGGATAAGACTAGCCAAAAGGGCAATGCCACCTAAAGATTGGAAGGTGATCTTGTACCCGATGCGGCGGATGAAGACACAAGTGGTGAAGGCACTCCTCCAACGACAACACCTCTTACTTATAGTACTCTTATCGAGAATCCAACTGAGAATGTACCAGCATCTCCTGACTCATACTCCGGCTCCATCTCCAATTTCATCCTCCGGTCCTAGTGCTTCTGATGGAGTCCTTAGGAGAGCCCCTAATTATTGATCCAGATAATGGCTTCCCAAGCTTAGAGAATGGATGCTACATCTACCTCCTTCAGCCACCAGGGGTTTTCAGTTAGCTCTAGGGTGAATACATTTCTACAGTTCAATCCTCTAGTATTCACATGTACTAAGCCTGAGGAAAACCCGCATGAGTTTATTGTGTTATGCACAAGACTAGTCGTGTGATACATGCCACCGAGACAGAAATAGTGTAACTGGCCTTTTATCGCCTAAAAGAAGTGGGCATATACTTAATAAGAGTTGTGGGAAGAGTCCTGAAAGGATGATGAGCCTTCAGCAAAGTTGAATGAGTTTGCCGATGTCTTTATTAATCATTTCATACCTGCTGAGATTAGGGTAGCCGCAGCCGCGGAGTTTGAGAATTTGAAGCAAGGTTATATGAGTGTGTCGGATTACCACCTGAATTTTGTGCTCCTTTCAAGGTATTTTTCAATATGTTGACCACTATGGAGGCTAGGGTTGTGCAAGACCTTAATCCTTTAGTTATTAATGCTTATGGTGGAGTTGGCTCAAGCCAGGAAAACCTGAAAGATGAAGAGCATGATGTAGTGGAATAACAGCAAGAAGTCCTGATCTATGGGTAATTTTAGTGGTTGTTACGGTGATGGTGGTGGTGGTGGTGGTTGAAAGGAAATGCTCAAGAGAGGGTCATATGGACCGTCACAATCAGTTGCTTAGTCTTCAGCTAGTGCACCACCATCAAAGTCCAGTTAGCAGTAGTGGGGCTGTGTCAGGCCAAACCAGGGTAGCACTAAACCTTATCAGCATATTCAGTTAGGTGGGAGTTTGTAACTGCAGCAGAGGACCCCATGTTGTATGTGTGGGAAGAAGCATCCGGGAGTATGCCGCATAGGCTTAGGTGTATGCTACAAATGCGGTCTTAGGGGCCACATTTAGAGAGAGTACCATTTATCCCAATAAAATGCTAGCAATGGTATGGCACCGCTGGCCACTTCAGCTGCCACTACTTTTGTAGCACCTCCTACGGCTCGGGGTACTCCGGCACCCGTAGGGCATGGTGCTGCCAGAGATGGTGCACAATGTTCGGGAGGACCCAGTAGATTATATGCCATAAAGGGCTACCACAGTTCAGAGGCTTCTTCCGATGTTGTCACAAGTATATTGACTGTTCAGAAAAATCTGTTTGCGAAGAACAACCAACCACCGCCTCAAAAACCCCTTCGCAAACACGAGCTCCTAGCCACGAACGCGATACACTCCACTACTAACACTACGCAAACACCATTCTCCACTCGTGATTGCGAAGGTTGAAAGCCTGACGCCCCTGAAAGGCTCTCCTTCTATGCGAATGCGTCCCCTTCGTCGTGATTGCGAAGGCCACTGCAACCGCAAGCTATGCGAACACGATCACACCTTCACGAACACGAAGAACTACTCGCCTGCCTACAATAATACCCTTTGCGAACGCGACTGCCCTATCTCAATCGCGAAGAAGGAAACCAAAGCTGAGAATCAGCAGTTTCAAAACATGAAGAATAGTCCAAAGCTCATCCAAATCATACCAAGGCCCCCGGGACCCCGTCCAATCACACCAACCAATCACAAAACATAACACAGACCGACTAGAGGCGTCAAACCACACAAAACAACACCAAAATCACAAATCACACCTCAAATCGAGCCTAATGAACTAATCAAACTATCTAAGTTCAAAGCTTACGCCAAACAAGACAAAACAACTTGGAATAACCTAAAAATTTTCATGCAAAGTCCAAATGACACAATGGACCTATTCCAACTCTCGTAATTAATGTACGAACCCGATATAGTCAAAGTCAACCCTCGGTCAAACCTATCAACCTTCCAAAATTTCAACTTTCAAACTTTTGTCAAAAAGCACCAAACCAACCTACAGACTTCCAAATCCACATCTGGACATAGGCCTAAGTCAAAACTCACCATACAAAGCTATTGGAATCATCGAAACTCCATTTCGTAGTCGTCTATTCAAAAGTCAAACTCCGGTCTACTCTTACAACTTAAGCTTCCAACCTTGAGAAGTGTCCCAATTCACTCCAAAACCAACTCAAAGCTAAACCAATCACCTCGGTAAGTCATGCAACCACAAATACACATATGCTAAGCCTAAATTAGGGGAAATAGGGCTAAAGTACTCAAAACAACCGGCCGGGTCCTTACAAGGACTTGTGTTCTAGCTCAATTGGAAGGTGACATACTTTTCCATAAGTTAACTTGTAAAGCGAGATACTAATAGGTGTCTTACATTAAGTTCTATACGCCCATAGAGATTCATCCAAACTTACCGCCCAATCTCTCTTATTCGCACTAATTGTTTTCTCTAAAATTTTTCTTTATTTTCTGTTCGATACCTCTGTTTGCCCACTCGTTTGAG
The DNA here is from genome assembly GCA_002018475.1 of Nicotiana obtusifolia. Lineage (NCBI taxonomy): Eukaryota > Viridiplantae > Streptophyta > Magnoliopsida > Solanales > Solanaceae > Nicotiana > Nicotiana obtusifolia. The sequence goes on from MCJB01016314.1 coordinate 158,091, forward strand.
GGTGATATGCGGTCGAAACTTTATTCTTAACACCGTATTTATCTAGAAGGTTTTTCAAAAGTCTATTTTAAAAATTCACATCTTCATCACTTATTAAAGCTCGAGGAGTCCCAAAACGTGTAAATATGTTCTTCTTGCTGAAATTAGCTCCCACATTCGCATCATTAGTAGGTAAATCAATGGCCTCCACCAACTTAGACACGTAATCCACTACTAACAAGATATATTTTTTACCTCTAGACTATGGGAATGGTCCCATAATAGTGATCCCCCAAACATAGAAAATCTCAACCTAATGAATGATTGTGAGCGGCATCTCATTATAGCTTAGGTTCTTGCATATATTCACTGTATCAATACCTACCACTTGTATCAAACCATAAGTATACTCCCAAGATCTACCCACGCAACCTACTCCATCGCTTCTATGTCCATAGCGATATCTTAGCACATTTTTAATGATGAAATAAACCTGTATAAACTCATAATCAACCGTCAAATCTACAATTCATGGAGTTCTCTCAAGTACCACTACTAAAATCTGAGCTAACTAGTGACATTCTGCTTCATAGCACACCTTATCCAAATTCGATTGCACGAATCCCAGGTCCAATAACCTCGTCTCAACCAGTACCTACCACCCTAACGACAGGCCACGCTATTAGGTTAAGGCAAAAGAACTTTAGCAAGGTACCCCCATACTTCTAAGTATTTCAAGTTAGGTTTTAACCCTTCGACAATTCATATGAAGTTTGCCAGTTCTTCTAGGTGGTATTCTATTTTGTAAGTAACATGCAAATAATATAGCTTCACCCTACAATTTATCAGGAGCACTAAAACTAACTAACATAGAGTTCATCATCTCTTTCAATGTTCTATTTTTTTTAGCTTCTCCACTTGACTCAGGTGAATAAGGCGGAGTTACTCCATGAATATTCCTTCTTTTTCACAAAAATCATTCAAAGATAAACATTCTCCACCTCTATCAGATCTAGTTCTCTTGATCTTTCTACTAGGTTGATTTTCAACCTCAGTTTTATAAGAACTAAAAGGACTAAATGCATCATCTTTATTTCTAAGAAAATACAACCTAGTATATCTGGAAAAATCATCATAAATCTCACATAATACCTTTTGCAGCCTCTAGTCATGGGTTGTTTTAACTCGCCTAAGTCAGTGTGGTTTAAGGATAATAATTCAGTTTCTCTATTTACAGAAAGACGAGTCTTTCGGGCACTTTTAGCTTCAGCACATATTTCACACTTGTCAATAATATTTGAGTCTGAATCGGATATTAATCCTAGCGACTGCATATAGATTTCTTTTTTTGAATAGTGATGTGCTTGATTGCAATACTAGAATTGAGACAAAGAATGCGAAGTTCTTTGAAAATATTTTCCGCCAGTTGATAAATTTCTCATATACTTGCGGAAACAAATAATAAAATTACCTCTAATGAGGAACTGGGAAGGAGCAAAAGGCCCAGGAAAGAATACTTTCCTCTATGGAAATGATTTTCAAACTTTTTTTTTTTATAATGAACCATCAAATTATTTTGAAGCTGTATTTTCTTCACATTGCTCAAACAGTTTCTTTGGACAGTGCCCAGCACGAATCAAGCTGACTCGTGTATTTCTACTCACAAATAATATTATTGCACCATTTTATTTCCCCGTGTGATTTCCCCACAACGCCACCTAGAACCACATACTATGCAATTCGTGCACCAAACGAGCACCAACTCAAATGTAGCTGATAGAGGAAAGAGAACCAATTGAGAGTACTATCCAGCAAGCCTGACAGATACAATCACAAAAAGCATGATGCTATGAATATGTTCCACTAGGTAAAAACCAAAACACAGAGAGTAAGCACCAGAAATCGTATCCAAACATAACATTGTTGCAGCGTTCAACCCGATCCAACCTTTACTCTGTTCCACACGGGAATACGCATTGAGTCTAAATCCACATGATAATCAAACACAGGGGTATCGACAAGCACATACCGTGCATAATCATAACCATAGGATGATGTATAGCATAGAGCGCTACAAAACGACAAATAAAACTATGGTGCAATAAACAAATCAGCATCTCAAGAGCTATCGCACTCAAATATCGCCACATGGCCGGAACATGACGAAAACATGCGTGTGAATACCAAGTAGTCTTAGAGCTCATCATTGCATAGGCAAGTTACACATCAAACAAATAAGAGCATGAATAAAAACAGATTCAGATCATACCGAAATAGGTAAATAACCTCCAAAAATCCACAATGATCGCTCAATCACACATACGATCAGCTGCCTAGCGCTTAATACACATCTACAGTCTACAACTAATGGAAATAATCTGTCTCCGCAAGGATAAAATCACTAAACCACGAGATATACTACCATAAGCCTTCCACACCAAGTAGGAATCTGAACATCCACAGTTACCATCCACGCGATCTCTGTAATACTAGCCAAACATTTGTACATCAAAATACAATGCACATTCTACAACACACTCTCATCTCAAGCGATACAAGTTAATGCGAGCATTCTCTTAAGCATATGAAATCCCCATGCTACCTAGAACTCGTAACATTCCTTTAAAAATTTAATCGCAACCTTGTCCATTCAATCTCAATCCCACATGGCTCATCGCGTCTATCATGCCTTAATAAAATATGAGAATCCCATTATCAACTCTAAATCACGAATCGGAGATACATTCCATCGACCGAAAATCGTTAACTTAACTCAGTTGAGGGGAAAAATCACGTCATGAAACAATCTCCACTTATTCGTAAAATATATCAACCTCAAGTAGTGGTAAATAATCATCAAAATTCTTCAGAATCCATTTGCACCTAACCAAGCCATCAGAATTGAATCATTTAGATCAACCAAGTAACACGGATTGGCCAACTCGAAAGATATTGCCACAAAACACATGTAAAGGCCTGTTATACAACACTGACCCAACTAACTGCCAAACAGACCCAACTCCTCATATTACTCATGACCCGCCCTCACTACAACACTCATCTTTCCCACTATACTATTGGCCTCAATAAAAACTCATCCCAAGTGATCCCAACGTGAAACCTCGTCGTCCTAAGACTCATAATCCATTATATTCCCTCCTACCCATCCAATAGTACCTCAAATCGAAATACTTGCTCCGAAGATATCTTCTATGAATCTGAAGTTGTTTGCTCCATCTCTCAAACACTGTCCCACATGACTGGTATACAGAAGTGCTCCAAAGCCTCTCCTAAGAACCAAATGCCAAGTTCATAACCTTAGTCATAATCAAATTCGAAAATCCATATATACCGCATCTTCAATCTTCAACCTTCTAGAACCATCCTAGAATGTCACCTACTCATTCTTAGTGCCGAATACATATCCAAACATGCAAACGATGAAAGATCCGCCAGCACATGAATACTCTAAAGTATGCTGAAGTTGGTTGGTGGTGCAGTCTCTGTGAATTGTTTTGTATAGAAATTGACTGCTTCTGTTGCAATTTGCTCTTGTTCCTCAATCCAGCTGCCTGTGCTATTCTGGATTCTCCTCGGCTGGAGCCTTTTCCTTCTACCATTTACTTGGGCATGAAAAAATTTGGTGTTTCTGTCTCCATCCTTGAACCATGCCATGCCTGCATTTTATCTCCAGAACTCTTCCTCTAATGCTAGGTGTCTGATTAGCAGAGCTAGGACCTTTTGCAGTCTTTCTCTATTTTGTTGTGTTGGTCTTTCCTCAAATTGCTTTTCATGCACCAGGAAAACCTCTTCCATGCTTGCAATATTTTGGAATATGTCTCCAAAAGTTGTCCTGCTCCACAGTGATAGAGCTTTTTTAAGCTTTTTGAGCTTGTGATTAAAGAGGATGAAGGGGTCACCATAGAAGTGTGCTTGCCAGTTTTCTCTCACTACTTATTTGAATGATTCATGTTTGCTCCAGAGATTGAGGAATTTGAATGGCTTCTTGATTGGTGTTGCTTCCATATCACATTTTAAGAGAAGGTCTTGTGGTGTGAGCCTATCTTGGATAGGTGAGTGACATCTAGCCTTGGGAAAGCTTGCTGGAATTCTATGTTAGCAAGTCATCCACTTCCTTGATTGGCACTGGTAGGCCTCCAAATTTCTCTTCTTCATCCCATATGATATTGAAGTCACCCCAACTATCCATGGAACTGTCATGTCCTGTGCAATGTCATATAATGAATCCCATGGTTCTATTCTCTCTATTTGAGTACACCTAGCATATACTAGTGTGAGGATGAATTCTACTTGAGTTTCTGTGTGAAGCAGCCTCAGAGTTAGCTGTTGTACCATGTCATGTAGCACTGTGACTTCATAAGTATCTTCTATAACTACCCATATCTTATTAGAAACATTAACCACAGCTTGAGGTAGGCGAATCATCCTTCTGTATCTCTCTATTTTCCTTGCTTGTTGCATTGGTTCTTGTATGCCAATGAAATCGAAATGATGTTTTTTGTGCAGTGTAATGAGCCTTTCAAAAGCTTGCATTGTATTTACAGACCTTATATTTCATATGATTGTATTCATTAATTGTTGGGGTGTGTCAGAGCTCTTCTTGTTTGTACCCCTGTTGCAGAGGGGTTGCTGTGATGCTGAGTGCTCTGATCAGTTGTTTCTTCATCTAGGTCCTTGCCTAAGTGCTCATGGTGATTTGTTTATTCTCTTGCAGTTGCTGTGATGCTGAGATTTCTTGCTTGGACTATTGCTGTTTGCTTTTCCTCCTTGGAGATTGGTGAGATTAAGTCTTTTTCTTGAGCCTGCTTCCTTTTCTGAGTTTTGTTTGCTTTCTCTTGTAAGTATGCCTTTGATATCTCATTGAATTCTACTACATGAGCGGCAGTATTGATTTTTCCTTAGTAGATGTATGTCCTTAGATGATGTATTTCCTTGTCTGATGTCAAAAGTTGTTGATTGTTTTTATCTCTGCTGTTGTTTTTTGTTGCTGTGGAAGTGTCATTGGTATGGTCATGTTCACTTTGATTATCCTCCTCTATTTCCTCATCAGTTGCTTCCCCCTCACTTTGCATTTCTTGTGGAATTTCACCTTCCTCTAAATCCTCTTCAATTTGGTCAGCCCAAAGTCTTCCTGGGCTTCCTTGTGGTCTTTCAAGCATCTTTCCTGATTTTGCTTTCGTTGCTTTTTTCTTTGTTGTCCTGGATATTGTCCTTTCTTCCAGGGTATCTTGTGGATCCTGATGGAAGGTGTTGGTTGTGACTTATTTATATAGAAGTTTTTCTACACCCACTGGCAAGTGGAGTCTTTTGTGGTGTCTTTCTTTATCTCTGAATGTGATTGCTTTTCTAGCTCTGCATCTCTTTCCTTATTGTTCCTTTCAGCAAAGTTTGGGCTTGGCAGTTGTTCCGTGGGGCGCATCAGCTTCTCCGTGGCACTTCCTTTCGAAATTTTTTCTACTGATGTGTTGCATTGATGTCAGTTACTGCATAGCAGGAGGGTTCTTCCACTAGTTGCAAGTGTGCTGCTGTGCTTGTGTATGCAGGAGGGTTCTTTTGGCCAGATACTTCTGCAATCAGCTCCCTTTGACTGTCTGTAGTGGCATTGCTGTTTTCCAATTCCAACATGGCAAATTTATTGGAAGCTTGGAGTTGCTGAGTGATCATGTTAACTAGGATGAAATCCTGTCCAAATTCAACTTGTTTATCTTTGAGCTTTGCTTGTTTTTGCACTCTGTTATCCTTAACCTCCTTCCATTGGGTGCCTGCGTTGCCAACAACTTTGCCGCTTGATAGGATCATCAGGGGTGCATTCTCCTTTCCCCTTGTCTTCTTACTTTCTTCTCCTTTGCTTCTAGCTTCTTGCTGTTCAGTTGATTCTGTGTGTAGCAGTTCTGCGTGCAAATTCCAGCACTCATCTACATTATGTCCTTGTAGTCTGCATTGCTTGCAATACTTGGGAATGTAGTCGTACTGGATTTTGACGCACTCTGTTATGATTTCTCCTGTTGCCTCATTTTCAATGTCCATTTTGACTTTCCTTGGTAATTCAGCTAGCAGGTCAACCAAAACTTTTACTCTAGCACAGCTAGGCCTTGTTTTCTTAATATTGCCACGTCAAGGTACAGTGGTTTACTTATGTGCCGGAGAATTTTGGCACATTTTGATACTAATTGCTTAGATTTTAACTTGTTTTAAATGCAATTTCCCTCGGTACTTATGTAATTTTAGTATTTTTTGCAGTGTATGAGGTGTAATGCCCTAGGAGCATGGAAAAGTGTTCAAAAAGCCACAAAAAGACAAGAAAAGAGCAAACAGGCATCGCAGATGTGTGGATATGCTATCGCAAAACCCACATGCGAGCCGCATATTTCACACAAAGATCGCAGATCAAGACAGACTTCTGGGCAAAGTTCAACGTCAAAAATGCGATCTCATCTTCGATCGCATAACCTGTTTGCGAGCCACATATTGTACACAGAGATCGCAGACCAAAACAGAATCCTAGGCAAAGTTCAATGTCAAAAATGCGGTCTCATCTGCGATCGCATAATGTATTTGCGAGCCGCAGAAGTAACCGCAAACCAAACATGAAGTCTACTGAAGGAAGAAAATGCGATGCAAGATGCGGTCGTATTTCTACAATGCGGACCGCAAACCATGAATGCGGTGAAGGCGAAACTAGGGTTACAATTTGCGATAGACATGTCAAAAATGCGGACCGCATGTCTGTTATGCGACAGAAATGCGGTCGCATATTTAACTTCAGAGCAGATGGTCTGATTTTTGTCTCGATTTTTGGCCCTCTATATATAGATTTATTAGGGTTTTGTGGGCTCTATCTTGTAAGACTTTGAAGCTACAATACAAGGCATTAATATTCCTTTCTTTTGGAAGCTTTTGGGTCCAGAATTTTTCACTTTGCAAGCTTTATGACATTTAATATTCTCTTGTTTTCAGATTTTAGTATGAGTAGCTAACTTTAAATACTAAGGTTGTGGACCCTAAATGGGTGTTATGTTAATGGGTGTTTAACATTGAATATATATATAATGGTTGGTTGATATTTATTTACTTCTCATTCTTCATTTATTGTTGGTCGTTGCACACATTAACAAGCGCCATTAAATTCTATCTTTGCTTGGGAAAGTGGGGTAGAATTTGGTAGAAGTAAATATCAAAGACTCAAGGCTTTAAACCTTGTTTAATAAAATCGCTTAGGAATAAGTGGGTTTTATTTTGCATAAATTGATTGTTCTTAATTGCAACTCTTTATATTTGGAAAAATCATAAAGAGGAAATACAACCTAACTATTGGAAAATATTGGGTAGTCACTTAGACATCATTTGCATATCAAAAAGGACCTTCCATTAGAAATATATCATATTAACACCGATAGCATTATACTTCATTAATGGAGACACAACCTTGGTTTCTTTAATCAAATTATTTACATTCTCAACATTTCGATTAGCCTTTATCTAAAACCAAACTCAGTTCATACTCTTGTTACGGTTAACTAGGTAGAATTACGACTTTAGTTGAGTAACACACTAGTCAAGTAACCTTTTCACACCTATTCCCTGTGGGATTAGACCCCAACCTTGTTGGGTTATTATATTTGACATCGATCGCTTTACACTATTCAATAAAGTGTAATTTGAGCGTATCAAATTTTGGCGTCGTTACCGGGGAATACGGTTTTGAAATTACTAATTAGTGTGTGCTTTACTGTACGTCTTATTCTACTCTATCACACTTTGCTTGTTTTGCTTGGTGTTGATAGGAAAACATGTCGGAATATGGTGAAGACGTGGCAGAAATGGAAGGAAATCCTTTTGCGGATACCGAGTAGTACATTGAGGATACAAATGCTATTGTACCTCCTGCTATTGGCGCTGCAACATTCAAGGTGGAACACAGTTTAATGCTTATGCTCAAAGCGGAGGGGTTTTTCAGGAATTCCACTGATGATGATCCAACACAACATCTTAGAAACTTCTTGGGTGTGTGCGCAATGGATAAGCAGAACAATGTCTCTGATGATGCCCTAAGATTGAGATGCTTCAAGTACTCTCTAGCTAGGGACGCAAGGAAATGGCTTCAAAATCTTCCTCGAAACTCCATTCATTCCTTGCCGAACATGTCCGAGCATTCTTGTCTAAATGGTTCCCGCAAAGTAAGAAGTCTGAGCTCCGGGATAAAATCTTCTTTTTCAAGCAATTACCGGGAGAACAACTACATGAGGCATGGGATCGTTTCAAATTATATTTGGTGAGGTCTCCCAACCATGGTTTCCCGGATTCTATTTTGTTGGAGAAATTCTACATGGGCTTGGATCCGATGAACCAATCTATAGCCAAGAATGCAGCTGCCGGATTTTTCATGGACAAATCATTCGCAAGGGTGGCACAAATACTTGACAAAATGGCAAAGCATAATCAAGCATGGCATTCTGAGGACACCACAGGTGGAATTACATATGGCATTCCTTCCTTGAGCAACATGATCAAGGAAAATCAAGAGAGAGATCAAGTGATTGTAGGGCTTGCTACAAATGTTAATGTGTTGACAAAGATGTTCACCGAAAGCCAAAAGAAGAAGGTAAATGCGGTTGAGAATGTGCAACCCGTACCAAATGAAGATTTTCAGGAAGCAAATTATGTCAACAACTCTCAAGGAGGGTATCAAAGGCAACATTACCGAGGTGAAGGACCACAAAATCATTGGAGACCAAACCCGCAAGGGCAAGGCCACCAACAATGGCGAAATGACCAAGGTGGCTCAAACCAAGGAAATTGGAACAGCAACAACAACTTCTCAAACCGGAGTTCAAATCCCTATGTTCCCTCACAGGGTCAATATTCAAATCAAGGGTCCTCAAGTGAGTCCAAGTTGGAAAGTATGCTTGAACAGATATTGCAAAATCAAGAAAAATCCGACAATACCATGAGGAACATGACCGAGCTTGTTGGCTCTCATATTGCATCTATTCAAAAATTGGAGATGCAAATGAGAGATCTCTCCAGGGAGCAAAATCCAAAGCAAAAGGAAACACTCCCTAGTGACACAATAGCGAACCTAAAGGGTAGTGGGAGTGGCCCAACTTCTCATGTCATGGCAATTATTACTAGGAGTGTGAAGGTACTACAAGGAGAGGGTGAACAAGTGGTTGAGGTACAAGAATTCGAGAAAGAGGTTGAGGTTGGAGAGCCAAGTGTTGTCGAAATTGAGAATATTCCAGAAGATGTGCAAGTGCAAGAAGAGAACCCGGAAGTGGTAAAGAAAAAGGCAAAAGAGACACCAAACATTCTTCCGCCTATTCCTAGACCTCCTCCTCCTTTTCCTCAAAGACTTGTAAGAAGGGTTGATGATAGCAAGCTTGAGAAGTTCTATGACATTCTAAAGCAATTATCGGTAAACATCCCGTTCTTGGAAGTTTTTCAAGAGAGGCCAGGTTTTGCCAAATATTTGAAAGATTTGATCACCAAGAAGAGGACCACCAAGAATGAGGTGGTGAACATGACTCACCGGGTTAGTTCCATTATTGCCACTACCTCCGTTCAAAAGAAAGAAGACATGGGAGTCTTTACTATTCCATGCACTATTGAGGCGTGTGATTTTGAAAGGGCCCTTTGTGATAATGGGGCTAGCATTAACTTAATGCCGCTTGCCATTTACAAGCAAGCAGGATTAGGAATGCCAAGGCCAACAAGTATGAGATTGCAAATGGCCGATCGTTCCATCAAGAGACCGGTAGGAATTGTTGATGACGTGATTGTAAAAGTGGGAGAGTTTCATTTACCCGCCGATTTTGTAATCCTTGATTGTGCGGTTGACAAAGAGATCCCTATCATCTTGGGGAGACCATTCTTAGCCACGGGAAGAGAACCGGTGGATTCGGAACCGAATGAAATCAAATTCCGTGTGAATGATGAAGAGGTCACATTCCAAGAAAGCAAGTTACGAAGCTACCACATGGGTAAGAAAGCATTTCGGTGATTGATATGGTTGATGAGGTGGAAGATGCGATTGAAATGCAAATGGAAGAACAATGCCTCGGTGAAGCATTGGCGGCTATTGTGGTGAACTTTGATGGTGAGGATATAGAGGGATATATGGAATCCATAAATGCACTGGAGGGGCTTAGTTCTTACACTTATGCCCTGGCAAAGCTCTCTCTGAACTTGGAGAATAGAGCCACACCTCCCGCAAAGCCATCTAGTATTGAGCCACCCCAACTAGAGCTCAACCCACTTCCTCCGCACTTTGAGGAATAAATTTCTTGACTCAAATGATACTTTACCGGTAATCGTTTCTTCTTTGTTGAAAGATGTGCAGGTGGAACGAGGGCATGCCGAGTTCCATAGGCACGCCATCAAGGACTTCTCCAAGATTGCAAATCCTATGTGCAAACTCCTTGAGAAGGATGCCAAATATGTGTTTGACGAGAAAGGCCTCAAAGCCTTAGAGGAGTTGAAGCAAAGGCTCACCACGGCACCTATTACTGTCATACTCGATTGGTCTCTGCCTTTTGAACACATGTGTGATGCCAGTGGTGTAGTCATTGGGTCAATGCTTAGCCAACGTCACAACAAGGTTCTTCACCCAGTCTACTGTGTAAGCAAAACACTACTTGGGCACAGGTGGCGAAAAACGTTTCGTGGAGCAGCTGGCTCCCAAATATGGTCTGTGCCCGACCATTGAGTGACTTCAAAGGAGCCCCAACTTCGTCGTGCTGCGACGTTAAATCAAGCGCTTCATGGGAGGTAACCCATGTGTGGTAACATTTATTTTTGTTCTTTAAATTTTTAACTTTTGATAGATAGATTTAGTTGAGCAATTTGAAGAGTGCGTTAGAGTGCAGGGATTCAAAAGACCACAACACTAGGAAGGAATGCATAAAAAAGGGAAGAAAAACCACTGCGTGAAGTTTGCTGCACAAATGGGTCGCATTTTCACTATGTGGACCGCATTTCAGTCGCAAACTGAAGCAGTAAGTTTGGCTAAATTGTTGATCAAAATGTGACAAGGTAATGCACTTTGCGGACCGCATTTACATTATGCGATCGCATTGAGCTTCGCATTGTTACCCTTTCAGCAAAATCCACCGCGTAACACGTATGCGGTCGCATAGTGTGTTATAAGGTGACTTTCCCATCGCAAAAGTGCCAGGTACGTCATCACATTCTCTCATATTTCACTCCTTCAAAACAACGCAAAACAAAAAAAAAACAAAACAAAAACTAAAACCGAATAGAAAAAAAAAACAAAAGAGAAAAAGGAACGACCAGAAAAGTGAGGCAAACAGAGATCGAATAGTACCAACGACAAATACCTGTTCAAAATCGCCATACTTCTCGTACTCTTCTTCATTGGTATGTGTCCCGATCTCCTCAAGTTCACTTCTTTCTTTTCTGTGGTTTTCTTTATTTTCGTTTTGCATTTTTGATTTTGTTGCTTGCCGTAGTTGCTTGTATATATCGTGGTTGTTTCTGGGGTGCTGGGTAGAGAGACATAGGACTGCCATTCTTGGGGGATGAACTGAATCATGAGAACGAAGGCATATGCGGCCCGCAAAATTAGAATGTGGTCCGCATTTTGGCCGCATCCTTAAACCCTAGTCTCCTGAAGACGATGACAAAATGCTATGCCATTTGCGATCGCATAATTAATATGTGAACCGCAAAGGCACCGCAAACTGAAACAGAACACCTTGTTAAAACCTTGTTATCTGCGGTGGTTTTGCGATCGCATTTCCCACTTTGCGGTGTAGTTTGCGATCGCATTTTGTTATTTTGTTTTGTGTGTGTGCAAGTAAATTCTGTGATGGTTATGCGGTTCGCATAGTGTTTTTGCGATCGCATAACCCATCACAGATTGAGGTACAGTACTGCACAGTCAAGATTGCGACAAGTTTGCGGTCCGCATAGTGGTTATGCGACCGCAAACCATGTCGCATTTGTTATCTTTTTAATTTTTTCATGTATTCTTTTCACTGTTGCTTACCATGTCGCATACATTTCACCTTTGTACAGATATGGCTCCACAAAAACATGCAGCCAAGAAAATGGCACCTTCCGGTCGTCACACATCGCAGGCAAAATGATTATGAACAGAATCCAATGTGCCAAGCACCTCCCAGTCTGATGAGGAAGAACTCTCGCCCTCAATCAATCTACAGGCTGAGGTAAGAAGGAAACACGAAGATGACTTTAACCTCCGATTTGGAGTTGAAGGATCCAGGGAACTATATAGAAAAGGACTCACCAAACGAAAAATCCTGGGTGAGAAGCAACTAAGCTTGAACGGGCTACAAGAACAGTACCCCCACATCATCGAGAATATAAAAGCAAGAAAATGGGAGTGCTTTACTGAGGCCCCTACGGAGTATAATGAGTCCCTAGTCCGTGAATTCTATGCATCTTATGGAGCCTCCAGGACAGCGCACCACAAACGCAACAGAATTTTTATTGGCACAGTACTTGTTCGGGGGAAGAGTTTGCTTTGCAACAGTTAGGTGATTAATGAGTTATATTTCCCCGACTGGCAAACAGGCACCGCTGACTACGATGCCAAGTATGCAAATAGGGAAAATGAGCGTGGGTGGATTGCGTCGGTGATAACAAAGGGTACCCCTACATGGATCAACCCTGGAAATAAGATATACAAGGAGGATCTCACAAGGGGGGGTCGATTCTGGCTCAGCTTTGTTACCTCCCGCTTGATACCGTCCCGGAACGAGACTGATATAGGCATTGAGAAAGCTCTCCTCATCGCATGTATCATGGCGGGCATCATGATTGATGTGGGAACTCTGATCTTCCAAGAGATCGGTATCCGGCCAAAGCAGCGTGCTACCTCTCTTCTATTTCCGTGCTTGATCACAGCCGTCTGTAAAGTTGTGAAGGTTCATAGCATGCAACACCCTGACAAGACCAGGAAGGAAACGAGGGACATAGACATCACGCGTATTAGTGATGCTGCTGCCCCACCAGAGACTCCAATTCAGGATCCTGACTCCCAGACTCCTGTGCCTCCTCAGGTTCCAGTGGCATCAACTTTTGCTTCAGAGCCTGCCTCTCAGTCCACCACTGGTCAGCCTTCTTCTGCACTGCCAGCCCTCTCGAGGCTTGGTCTCATTGCCCAGCATGCTAATGCCAAGGTAGACCAGCTCTTGAAGACCTTGCCCAACCTTATCAAACAAGCTCCGACCCCTATACAAACTTCAGTGACAGCTCTCCAATAATAACAAACATTGTATGAGGATCGCTTGCACCAGCTTGAGTTAAGGGTTGAAAAGATAGAGCGCGGTGAGGTTAGGGGTTTGCCTCAGCTATGGGAGGAGGTTGCTTCTATGAAGATCGAGCTCCAGTAGATTCTAAATTTGGAGTTCGATCTATCATCCCTCTTGCCCAAGGATGGTGAGCAGGGAGTTGACACAGCTGCACCAGACTTGGGCCTTGATTTCACGACTCTGATGGCAGGCATTGCACCTCAGACTGCCGGGATGTCCCATGTCACGACGCAAGCCGGAGGGCCGCGACTGGCACCGGACCCTACCCTACGGGCGCCGGCGTACCCTTCATCTAACTTTCCTTATTATCTGTAAGGCTTGTCATATGCATATAATCTCGAATAATAATTATAGTGATACGTGACATTATACCATGATACGAACGTACTTATATACATAATATAGCCAACAAGGCTGCAATGCAAAACAATAAAACAAAATACATACGTTTGCCGACAAGGCAATTCAACTGTACATAAGTCAACCCATCGCTTGTCTATGCATAAATTGACACTTGTCTATGAGCCTCTACAAAAACGTACATAATGCGACCTATGTCGGAACAGGGCCCCGACATGCCCAAAACAGAATGCAAACCAAGACTGTGGCAAGTCCGAAGGATGGATCTCGCCAATATCTGCTGAACTGGGTAGCCTACTGTGGTGGGGGAGCTTTGTCTATCTGCCCGCTCGGACCTGCAGCACGACATGCAGCATACACAAATAAAGGACGTCAGTACGGATAATGTACTGAGTATGTAAGATAGGAAACATAATGCAAGAACAATAATAAGCATCAGGGTAAGAGACATACAACCTGTACCATCTGAATGCCTCTGAGGGCGACTAACCATGTCATGCCTGACATGCATATGCATATATATATATTTATATCCTTTTGAAAATCATCATATACATATATACGCCTCTGTGGGCCTCATCATCATCTCATACATATGCCTCTGTGGGCCTCCTCATCATCATACCCAACTGATCGGTGGTCGCACAATAGGTGCCATACCCGGCCGACTGTAGCGCGGCTCGGTAGAGTAAGATAGCTGTCGACTATAGCGCGACTAAGTAGAGTAAAACATATATATATGTATAGTTGCACAATAGGTGCCATACCCGGCCGACTATAGCGCGGCTCGGTAGAGTAAAATAGATAATGCATGCTGGACTCATAAGAGTCATACTACCATGGTGAAATAATAACATATCAATCCTCCCATAAGAGGGGAAACAATATACGTACTGCTACCTTCTAAGAGTAGAGTATCTTTGGGGTTCGTTCATTGCATTGTGTACAGTCAGAGTCGTGCAAAAGAAGGAAAAGGATAGTCTCACATAACTTGCAATACTTTCCAATCTCA
>MCJB01016315.1:0-19072 GCA_002018475.1 Nicotiana obtusifolia
TACACTATAATATATATATATATATATGTATGTATGTATTATACAATACACTATATTATAATATATTATATTGTATAGTGTATTATATATCAATATATATTCGATATATCAAGGTATATATATATTAAAGTTATATTCGATATATATATATAGTATAATATAGTATAATATATATATACTAAATGTATTGCACGCACGCTCCGTAGTACACTTAACTGCATATTAATCCCTTGTATTACAAAAGCGTTAATGGCTTACATTTATATTATTTAGACATGCAGTAAATACAAAAGTGAGTTTAATTTTGGTAAAATGTTGACACGAAAGCGACCAAAGTTGGTCGCAAATATATATACTTTCACATTTGCGACCAACATTGATCGCAAAAATAAAATCTAATTTATTTAGATTTTCCAGATTAGCGACCAACGTTGGTCGCTTATCTCCCCATAAAATTTTCCTTTAATAAGCGACCAACATTGGTCGCAAAATTTAAACGTTGGTCCACTTTGGCGACCAACTTTGATCGCAAATTGTGAAATTTCTTTGATCAGGTTGGTCTGACCAGTCCGGTCAACATGTTGACGAATTTAGCGATCAATTGGCGACCAACTTTGGTCGCTTATTGCTTTAATTTTTTTTTTTAATTTTTTTTACTAGTGTTGCGACCAATATTGGTCGCTTTTTTTGGCAGACCAACGTTGGTCGCTAATTTTTGGTCACAAAAATACTGTTTTCTAGTAGTGAGAGCCCCATATACTTCTTGTTTCGTCCCTTATAAAGCAAACGAGTTTATATTATTATATATAGTTTTTCAACAAAATAAATAGATTAAGTGATAACTATTAAAGACACAAGAATAATTAAGGATGCCAAATAAAAAGAACATGAGAAAATGAGATATCCATCTTTTATAATCCTGATTACAGTAAGGGAAAGACTTTTATACTTAAATTAAGAATATAACCACATGTATATTTTAAAACGAGATACTATAAGTTAATTGGAGAATATAAGATGAGGACATGCACAGAATTTGAGTTGTGGCTTTTTGTTGGTGAAACAAGAAATTTACCACACCTAGTCTAATCATCCTTAACACCTAGGGAACTTGGTTGAATTGATGGCTAATCCTAGATCAGAGCATAGAGGTTAATTTACAGGCAAGTAAATCCGTACTTAGATCAGCAATCCCCAAAGTAATAAATCACTCAGTCTTCAGTCTATATACAAGAATTGATAAGAAGAGCTTGTTTCTTATCATTGTTCATATTTGACCTCATGATCAGTCAAAGCTTTCTACAAAGACCAGCCTGTTACTATTGCTCTTTCTAGAGTACGTACTAGATTACTATCAGCCAGCTAATATTACCTTCTCTTCTCGAGCTTTTCGTAAAGACGAACCTATAATTTTAATTTAATAGGTCCATCTTTTAAAAACATAATTGCATTTATTGTAATATTAAAATTATGGGTTCAAATATGATATTTGTTAAAATTTTGAAAAAAAATTTCACATAAATTCATATTTTGTGTAGAAAATTATGAGTTAAGTTGAACCCGCAGATGAAATGCTACATTCGCTCCTGGCTTTACATGTTCCCCACCAAATAAAAATAAAAAATTGGTGCTTCTCAACCTGTATTACCAAAAGATGAATGAAATGTATGGTTAGAAATCATGTGAAATTCTCTGTGTATCAGTTTAGACCATGGTTAGCCCTTGATTGAAAATAGACTTTGGCATGTGCATTGAATGTACACATTATAAAGTATCAAGTTAAGTTAACTTAGAAGACCAGAGAAGACCATTATATCAACTATGAAAAGAAGATACATGTAAATATATTATAAATGGTAATCGTGTCATTTGCAGCTATACCAAGTTCGGTTATTACTATGCAAATTAGTAATACTGCTCTATGTTCGTGGGGTGGATCAGAAGTCGTCATTTTCCAGAATTTTACCCAAGAATAAGGTGTGTACAAGTTTTTCGTCCCAGCTAATATTTGAGATTTATTCTCAAATTCCAGTCGCTGGTTAAGTTTAAGTGGAGTATAAATTTTGAGATTCTATGTTGAATTGTATTTTTCATTTCTAGTTATAGCATACTGCAAAGTACTGTATATATTTGTATATTCAAAAATTGCAGGAGGACATGAAAGATAACACAGATATACGTACAGTTTAGTGGCTGATACTTTGTACACATTGGAAAAGCTGAAGTTCAACATTAGAGAAAAAGACCCCTTTATTCAGTCAAAGGGTGTTAAAGTCATTTAACAAAATTTGGATATTTTAAACACAAACTAGTATACATATCCGCGCGATGCGCGGATTGTTTCAAAGGAAAAAAATAATATAGTAGAAACAGGTCTTTACTGTAGACTAAATTTAGCGATCACATTCATAAGAATTAATCAAAAGAAAATATATGAATTTCATAGAATTGTATCTATGCTAGGGACCACCAATATTTATGCACAAAAACATGATTAACAGAGAAGGTTGGGTAACTGTATTAAGCCAAAAGCTAAAGTATATTTCCCAAAATTCACTTCAAGTTCATATACACATCGTCCATAGTTGCAGGGAAAATAAAATAATGATACAAAATCTCAACCAATAATCAAGCATATATTCATAGTAAATATAAAATAGCCGAGAGTTTTGTTAGTCAATTTCGGTAAACACCAAATCCAAGAGAACATACGTGCGATAGAAGGCATCAGCGTTCAATTTTTACTATTAATTACAGTATTTCTAAACTAAATTAGCAATTTTTGTGTAAATTTGGATAGCTTAGCTGTTACAACATACTTGAATAATGCTACAGAAGTACTTGGCTTTAAAAGGATTAGTCCATCTGAAAAAGCAGACATTTTTGTCTCAAATTATGATCAGAAAAAACAAAGAACAGTTATACATGTGTAACTCACAGTAATTAAGATATCACCTTTTGTTGTGGTGTACTTTGGATCAAAAGTATATGAGAACATGAGCAAGTCAGTCATGTTGGTTGATGATATAAACGCCTCACAAGGATAACTAAGATCTTCGAAATACCCAATCCTTGTTAGCATAATCTATATAATAGTTTTAATTCTTAGATGAAATGCATACATTAAAAAAATTAATTCTCATCAAGATTTTATGTCAGTTACAAACATAGCAATGATGTTGTTGTTGCAATCGAAAACACCTTTCTCAGAAGCTACATGTTTCTTTACAGCTGAGGCAAAGTTCTCTATTGCATACTTAAGGTAACTTTTCTTACCTGTAGAAACAAATGTATGTTGCAGACTATTAGATGAAATAATAAGTAGAACATTTGGTACTCTTAGTGAAACAAACGAATGTGAAATGTTAGAAGAATTTACGAACAATATGTTGCCTTTATTGCTCCAGGTGAATTCACCCCAACCACGCATACATAGTTGCATAAAAAGATGGCAACACTTATTACAGCCATTCTAACGACTACCGATGTTGAAAGTCTACCAGCACGAACAACTATTTACATCAGAAACATCTAAAGTGGATTTATACAACAAAGGACTTTAGTGTTGCTCCTGTTAACATTATTTTGAGAAATGAATAAAAGAACCTGCAAAGGCTCTCGAGCATACCGTGTTGCTACACCTGATACTCGAACATTAGCACGTAGTGACACCCATATGCCAACGTACTGAGCAATACTGGAACATTAAGCCTTGAAAAGAAAAGTAGAAACAGTGACATAAGGTTTATTGTCTATATTTTTGTTTGTTGTAGGAAAATCAATAAGAAGAAAAAATCCTTAGGTTTGTCCAGACTGCAATCTGATACAGGGGATTACCATATTCTTAAGAAATTAAGCAATCAACAAAGACATGCTCAAGATTTCACCTCTAATCAATAGTTTAATGCAAATATAAATTGCATAAATTCTCGACTTCCTTGTGGATAAATTCATCAATAAGCTCTTTAGAGGATTAATAAATCAGTAACTCAACTCTGTCATCCTCTTCTTGCGGATAGAACTCGCTAATGGTAGATCCATTCATTGACAATCTCTCAACAGAATAAGCATCAAGTGCTAGCACCGCACTTTGAATAATCAATAGAGAGAATATGTATAAAATAATATGACCTACAAAAAAAGATCACAATGAAATAATTAAAACTCATTTAAGTACTTCTTTATTAAAAATTAAGCATTACTCATGCCAATTCTTTTCCGTCATTCTCGATAAATGCACTTTCTCAAGGAATATAATTCTTTTAATCCACTAAAACTAGTTAAAGTATAAAGAAAAAGTAAATAAACAAAATGCTTATTGCATCAGTCATCATATTTTTCAAAATTATTCAAAGCTTCAAGGTACTGCACTTATCATTACAAATAAATACTATTGTACTTAGCTTAAGCTTTTGGCTAAGCAAAATCAATATGATTCATCTGTAACATATAATATGTAGTTGTGCTTTCTTGTGCAATTTTTGGAGAAACAGAGAAAACATTTGGCAAGAAAAAAAAAACGACTTGCACCGTTTGCTATGATCTTTGTCCTCTTTCAGAGTTTTTATAGCCATGAGAAATTCCCTTTTGTTTTTCACTTTGGTGGCTCATTTTAGTGCTTATTTGCAATTTTAGGTTCATGTTGGTGCTCCTGTTGGTAAGACCCAATATTCTCATTGACTTTTTTGTCAAATGTTACGTCTGGCACTAGGTGTTGCATTCAACGACGCAAAGTACTGATCTTCACACTCCATGTCGGACCAAAGTAGCCAAAGTTGCAGCTCAATATCGCACACAAAACATAAATTTCACATGACTTGGTTCCCTTTGCAGCACATTGACGCAAAAAAATGAGATTCACATTGTAGTTTATAATTTTTTATGAGCTTTAGTCACGTAGATACTAATTCTATCAGATTAGAAAAGGGGAGTTTCTGCAATGTATCACAAAAATTTCCACTTAGAGGAAGAAGTTTACATTTCTTATTATATGGATGATAGAATAACTTAATGCAAGAAAAAAGAACTAAACTCTACAAACACCAAAGTATCTGAATTTATGAGTTAGCGCAGACTTTAGCTTCATCTCATTTGTAGCTACTGAGTTTAAGTTTTAAACAAACTTTCAAGAAAGAAATTTTTTTATATTTTTTAGAGCTAGAGGGAAAAAGTAAAGTTGCAATTGTACGCTTAAGCGCAAATATTATGACAGTGAAAAGATGAGTGAGTACCTCTTTACTGACATAACATTCAAGGGAATTTTCATATATCTCAATAAATACACTTCTTAGTTGGCGTAATTCTGGCACGTTGGCAAGCCTTGCTGTGCAAAAATGTAACGACCCGACTGATAGTTTTGAACATTTATGTTCTTTTTAGCTATTTGAAGTGTTGAGTAGCTTCATATAATGCATTATGACTTGTGTGAATCATCGATTTTGGTTTTTCAGGTGTTTCGGAATTAATTTAGAAGAATGAATTTCATGTATGAAGCTTTAAATTGGAAGAGTTGACCAAGTTTGGCTTTTTAATATTTGACCTCAGAACGAAGTTTTGATGGTTCTGTTAGGTTCGGATGGTGATTTCGGACTCGGGCATACGCCCGGAATTTCATTTGGATATTCCTAGAAGGTTTCGACACCAATTGACGAAAGTTGAAAAATTGAAGGTTTGGAATGTTCATAAGTTTGACCAAGAGTTGACTTTGATGATATGAGTTCGGATTGTGGTTGCAAAAATATCATTAGCTTCATTACGTCACTTATGACTTGTACACGACATTTGAGTTTATTCCGAGTTGAATTGATATGGTTCGGCACGAGTTTTAGAAATCGAACGATTTAAAAATTTCTAAGTTTGAATTGTGGTACGGTACGTCGTTTCGATATTTTTATATGTGATTTGAGGCCTCGAGTAGGTCCATAATATATTTTAGGACTTGTTGGTATATTCGGCAGGGTCCCGAGGGGCTCGGGTGAGTTTCGGGGTGGTCCCAAACCATTTTTAACCATTTGTAATTGCTGATTTTTGGCTACAGAGGTGTGCATGGCGATCGCGAACATTTGGCTGCATTCGCAAAGAGCAAACTTCAGTTTGGGGCCTTGTGAATCGCGATCGCGTAGGCCTTTCCGCGATCGCGTAGAAGGAAATTTCTGCTACACAGGGCTAACTTTGGAAGCTTATATCTCTCAATCTATAAGGAATTTAGAGATGATCTAAAAACGAAAGTTGTATCCCTTGGTGTCTAATTTTCATAAGAAAAAAAACCATTTGTCATTTGGAGTTTCGAATGAAAAGTTATGACCACTATACTAGAGGCTGCATGTAAGAGTTGGGCAGCTTGTTCTTCGCGATCACGATTGGTTTTCCTCAATTGCGAAGGGTAAATACCTGGGCAGAAGCTATATTTCGGGGGTTTCGGCCATTTGAACACATTCGGAGCTATGGAGCTCAGGTTGAAGTCATTTTTGAGGCGATTTTCACCATATGGATTGGGGTTAGTGATTCTAAGTCGGTTTTGGTTAAATTACACGAATCTATTGTTGTTTTTATCAACAAATTAGTGTTTTTGGTTGAAAATGGTAAAAAATTTCATAGACTTTAATTGAGGATTTGAAGGCCGAGTTATGGTCGAATTGAGTAATTTTGATATGGTTGGACTCGTGGTTGAATGGGGGTTCGAATTTTGTAATTTTTGTTGGATTCCTAGACGTGGACCCCACCATTGACTTTTGGTTGACTTTTCGAGTGGAGTGAAAAAATGTTTATAACTTGTTAAATTGGTAGTATTGGAGTATATTTTGATAAATTTGCACGTTGTTTGACTAGTTTCGGATCGTGTGGCTTGGAATTGAGGAGATAGGAAGGCGTACAGAGGTTGATATGTGCGGAATGGAATTTTCAGAGTATTGTTTAGCTTGCTCGGTATCGGATTTGACTTGTTCGAGGTAAGTAACATTTCTAAACTTGGTGCTGAGGGTATAAACCTTAAATATACGTGTTATGTGATTTGTTTGGAGGTGACACACATGCTAGGTGACGGGCATGTGGGCGTGCACCGTAGAAATTTTGACGTAATTGATTCCGTGGAATTTTGTAGTCAAATAATCTTGGCATTATCCATGCACTTTCATGTGTTAAAGAAATTGAGCTGAAAATTATATCAAAATCATGCCGAGGCTATATGCCGGATTTATTGAGACCCACATAGGTCGTATTGTTGTTGAATTATTTGTTTAAATTGTAATTTCATACTTAGTCATGTTCATCCAGTTGTGAGGATATTTATGGGATCGAGCTGCACGCCGCAGCACGCCTTATAGGCTTTATTATTATATAGATCGGGGCGATACGTCGCAGTAGGCCTTATAGGCTATATTGTTATGGAATCGGACTGCACACCGCAGCAGGCCAGATTGGCTAACATACCAGCAGTGAGCGCAGGTACGATGACATAAAAATATATACACGTGCTTTGGTGAGGGGCTTATGAGCCAGGCACCCGTACAGTGTTTTGTGTGTGTGTGTGTGATGAAATGGGCATTTGAGGCAGACAGCTTGAGTATGTCGAGGGCGACAGTGTCTGGGAATATTATCGTGAAATCATTTATTTGAGATGCATACATGGCATGTAGGTATAGATTTTCCTCATGCTATGCGGTATTGTGACATTCATGGTCTGACATGTACATTGACATATAGGCATAGACATGTACTTTCCTCATGCCATTTGATAATGAAATTCTTTATTGTGGAAGAAAGTTTTTGGGGAAAAATCACAGTTTTCAAATTTACTCATATTTTAGTAATTTGGTGAAAAGAACTGAGTTTTATTGTCATCTTTGAAAAACAATGTATATTTTTCCGGAAATTGTGAACGAACAGAGCATCATATCTTGAATTATTACTTGTATTGTCTTATTTATGTTGATATAAATTGTTTCCTGACTGTTGATGATGGACTCAAACTTTTGTCCAAGCTCGTCACTACTTTCAACCTAAGGTCAAAATTTATTACTTATTGAGTACATAGGATCGGTTGTACTCATACTACACCTATGCACCTTGCGTGCAGATATTAGATGCTGATGTAGCTGCATACGGCGAGAGCTAGATCTGAAGATGTACCTGCATTCCAGTCATAACTCCCTCTTATTCATGGTAGCTTTAGATTATTTAATCTGTTCATGTATATTTCAAACATATAATGTATTTTATTTCATATAGATGACTCTAATTAATATTTTATTTAGAGTCAGTTAAAACTTAATTGAATCGGACTATTATTATTTGGCTTACCTAGCGGGTGAGGTTAGGTGCCATCACGGCTAGTTAGATTTTGGGTCGTGACAAGTTGGTATGAGAGCTCTAGGTTCATAGGTTCTATAAGTCATGAGCAATAGTTTAGTAGAGTCGTGCGGATCGGTATGATGATGTCCATACTTATCTTCGAGAGGCTACAGGGCATTTTAGGATAAACTTTTCATCTTTCTTTCCTTATCGTGTGATACTGATTCGGCTTGAAGCATACCTCTTTGAATTCAATCCACTTACTCGTACGCGTATGGGAATGCTCGGTATCATCTGTGCATCGATAACTTGTGATTCTATGAACGAGGTTCGAGATGTGTATTTTGTGTTTTGGTGATGGACCAGTTTGGAGGACTTGAAGCCAGGTTTAGACCGCAGCTTAGACTCAGTAGTTTCAATTGTGAGGACTTGTAAATTTGGACTGCTATGTCCAGTGGTGTCCCTATGAGTGGGATTTATGGCTCGAGGAGCGGTGGAATGACTAAATGATGAGTATGATGCGACTGCGAAATGTGTTCAGATGGTTTGAATGTGACGACAAGAGTTTTTCGAGATGTAAAATTGGCCATTGCGTGCTTGATTTCCGTCTTGATTTGATGTATAGTCTCGAGTTATGAGTGTGTTTAAAGATCTTTCACGTTGTTAAATTGTGGGACAATTTAAATTCTCATGTCTTGTTAATGAGTTTGGACTCAGAAAGATTAAGTGATTGCGTAATAATTGTGGCTGCGAAAGGATATAGCAAGATGACAATTTGAGGCTAAGCAGGTGGGCTATCTCCTGCGGAGTAATCTACGTAGGTGTGTTCCTTATAATGTTGTGTGGGGAGTTTCTTTTCTAACAGCAGGGTATATATGTTTAGATTCGAGTTTGGATTGGTTGAAAAAGTTGGTTTGACTGTCACGAGGATGAAGGCGAGCTTAGCGGATGATTTGAGGTATTTTACGGTTTGTGTTACCTGAGCTTGTGAAGAATTTTCATTGAATTGACTGCGGGATTATGACAATAGTAGAGTATGGGTATGGTGAGTTATCAAATGTTTTGTTATATGGCTTTGAGCCAAGTGGGGGAGTCTGCTATCTACGATTTGATTGCAAGATTATGTGTTGTATTGGTTTTGGTCCGAGGCATACTTTTGGATTAATTATAACTTGCAGAGGTTGAGATCGATGATGACTCGAGTAAGAAAATTCCTGAATACGGTTTATATTGCGTTTCATGAGTATATAAAAATCATAGGATGAGTGAGTTGTTATTTGTGAAGGATGTAGTGCGCATGGAGTATGAATTTGATGGGTGGTGTTAAGGCAGGGTTTCATCTTTGGGTGTTGTTGTGCTAATGGGGCATGTGTCTTTCAGCCCGTTTGGGCGGTACAATTTAGATTTGAGCAAAGTGGGTGACTCCCGAGAAGTTTCTAATGGGCTCGAGATTTATATATAGCAATTAAGAATATTTTCGGATTTGTGTGGGATAGAATCTGAGATTTGCATTTGATGGTGCCGGGACTTGTGGTAATTCTGTATGATTATGGATTATACATTCCAGTATAAGAAAGGTAAAAAGAATAATTTTAAATTCACATAAGGATTTTCAAAGTGGGTGTTTCGGATGTGGTATTTATGGGGGTAATTATGATTTGGTGAGACTTTACAGATGTTTTGGTGGGAATATTCTTAGGTTTGGTGACCCGCGTGGCTTGGTCGAGTTAGAGGAATTCAGTTCTGATAGCTTAGTTATGTGCAAATGGATTTCAAAGTATTCTTGATGGTTTCTACCATGGTTTGAACCAGATATTTTCTAACGGTGTGGGGAACGTGTTGTGTATTGTGATTTCCTCCTGGAAGGAAGCAAGAAGAAGGTTTCTAACTGACCGGGTATGTAATTTGCTAGTGACTCATAATTGATAATGAGATTCTCGTGCTTGTCACATGATGGCATGATAGATATGGTGTGTTGTGGGGGATTAAGATTTACATGTATTGGCAGTTCAGTCTTGAAGGGAAGGTCAAGAATTTTGGACAGAATGGTTAGTTTTAGATATTTAGATAAATGTTATAATTGCTCGGTAATCCCTGAGAAGGGTGCACATTTCAGAAGGTGTATTGTGTTTTGACTTACGGATGTTCATCGGTATTGCGGTACTAACTTGGTTGATAGACTGCGGATATTCAAATTATTGCTATGTAGCACGGAAGAATTATGGAAGTATTCCTCGTGGGATGATCGTGCATGGAAGATGTGTTAGTCATTCGAGTGTTGGAGTTGGGATCGGATACGGTGATTCATGTGTTCTATAATTTGGAGGGCTGTTAATCCATGCTTGGAAAATGCTTAGGCTATGATATGCTTAGAGTTGACTGTTAAACTTAAATTTATAACGTTCTCGTATTTGTACCTTTGTTGAGAACTATCCGAGCCATACTTGAGGTTACAAAAAAGCTAATTCCCTGAATAAACTTGGTAGTTACTAATTCTGCGGTAACTTGCCGATTTGAGCTGTGATAGCACAGTTTGCTCATGCCTACACTTTAGCATGTCGTTTATACCAGTCTAAGAGTGTAAGAATATTACTTCATTATCATATACATGTGTGCTTGTTTAATTGCTCCTGTATGATATGCTTGGACTGGAGGCCTGTGACCATGACATACATTTATATTATTAGTACGTGAGTTGTCCGTGTGGATCCATACATTTATATTATTAGCACGTGAGTTGTCTGTGCAGCACGTGAGTTGTCCGTGCGGATCCATATATTGATATCATTGACACGTGAGTTGCCCCGTGTCGCACGTGAGTTGTCCGTGTGGATCTATATATTGATATCATTGACACGTGAGTTGTCCGTGCAGTGTGTGAAAACTATATTTCCTTGATCATTTATCTGATTTAATTGCCTTTCCTTTCCTCTACATGTTATGATATTAATTGAGCAGGGTATTTGAGAAATTGAGCACATGCACCTACGGTTATTCTTTTCACGAAATTTTAGGATTGGTCTCAAATATTGGGTTGTGTTGGGGTTGCATGTCAATATAGTGGTTGTGTTTAAAGAGATAAAGTCATAGTTTGTTGAACGAGAGAAAGCTCTTTGACTTGTTAATCTGCTAAATGGTTTGGAACACGCTTTGTGTGATATGGGGTTTAATACTAGTACCGAGTCAATTTTGAGTAGTTACTGTGATCGGAATGGTGCTGCGAGTATGTGAGTTGTGTAGAGTGTTATGTGATTATATCTGGGGTTATGGTTATGGCTTGATTATATCTGTGATCTGGGTGTTGGAAATTGGGTTCTAAGTTATACCGACAAAGGTTAAAGTAATGATCTTCAATTATGTTGTGTTGTCAGGCCTATATGGAATAGGGTGGCATGGGATCACCCCCAAATACGTTTGTGGTAAGATGGCATAGTGATTTGAAGGCTTAGTAACAACTCCTGGCACGTTCGAGGACGAATGCATGTTTAAATGGGGGAGAATGTAACAACCCGACCGATCGTTTTGAACATTTACGCTCCTTTTAGCTATTTGAAGTGTTGAATAGCTTCGTATAATATATTATGACTTGTGTGAATCGTCGGTTTTTGTTTTTCAGGTGTTTCAGAATTAGTTTGGAAGAATGAATTTCATGTTTGAAGCTTTAAGTTGGAAGAGTTGACCAAATTTGACTTTTTAGTATTTGACCTCGGAACGAAGTTTCGATGGTTCCGTTAGGTCCGGATGATGATTTTGGACTCGGGCGTATGTTCGAAATTTCATTTGGATATTTTTAGAAGGTTTCAACACCAATTGGCAAAATTTGGAAACTTAAAGGTTTGAATGTTCATAAATTTGACCGGAAGTTGACTTTGATGATATCGGATTCGGATTGTGATTCCGAAAATCCCAGTAGCTTCGTTACGTCATTTATGACTTGTACGCAAAATTTGAGTTCATTCCGAGTTGAATTGATATGGTTCGGCACCGGTTTTGGAAATTGAAAGATTTAAACATTTCTAAGTTTGAATATTCCAACCTCCCAAGTAAAGAACTGTTACAAATAATGAAGAAACTAGTAGATTCAGATATGAAGCAATGTTGTGGTACGATTCATCATTTCGATGTTGTTATTTGTGATTTGAGGCCTCGAGTAGGTCTGTAATATGTTTTGAGACTTGTTGGTTTGTTCGAACGGGGTCTCGAGGGGCTCGGGTGAGTTTCGGGATGATTTCGGACCATTTCTAGGCTATTTTTAATTGCCGTTTTTTGGCTAGAGAGGTGTGCATCGCGATCGCGAACAAATAGCCGCGTTCGCGAAGAGCAAACTGTAGTTTGGGCCTTGTGAATCGCGATCGTGTAGGCCTTTTCGCGATCGCATAGAAGAAAATTTCTACTGCACAGGGCTGACTTTGGAAGCTTATATCTTGCAATCTACAAGGAATTTGGAGATGATCCAAAAATAAAAGTTGTAGTCCTTGGTGTCTAGTTTTCATAAAGTCAAATCAGTTGTAATTTGGAGTTTCGTACGAAAGGTTATAACCATTATACTAGAGGCTGTCTGGAAGAGTTGGGCAGCTTGTTCTTCGCGATCGCGAAGGGTAAATACCTGGGCAGAAGCTATATTTCAGGGGTTTCGGACATTTAACACATTTAGAGCTATGGAGCTTGGATTGAAGCGATTTTTTTAGCGATTTTCACTATATAAATTGAGGTAAGTGATTCTAACTCGATTTTGGTTAAATTACACGAATCTATTGTTGTTTTTATCAACAAATTAGTGTTTTTGGTTGAAAATGGTAGTAAATTTCATAGACATTAATTGAGGATTTGAAGGCCGAATTGTGATCGAATTTGAGTAATTTTGGTATGATTGACTCGTGGCTGAATGAGAGTTCAAATTTTGTAATTTTTGTCGGATTTCGAGAAGGGGCCCCACTGTTGACTTTTGGTTGACTTTTCGAGCGGAGATGGAAATTTTTATAAATTGTTAAATTGGAAGTATTGGAGTATATTTTGATTAATTTGCACGTCATTTGACTAGTTTCGGATCGTTTGGCTTGGAATTGAGGAGATAGGAAGGCGTACGGAGGTTGATATGTGCGGAATGGAATTTTTGGAGTATTGTTTAGCTTGCTCGGTATCGGATTTGGCTTGTTCGAGGTAAGTAACATTTCTAAACTTGGAGCTGAGAGTATGAACCTTGAATATACGTGTTATGTGAATTGTTTGGAGGTGACGCACATGCTAGGTGACAGGCGTGTGGGCGTGCATCGTAGAAATTGTGATGTAATTGATTCCATGGAATTTTGTAGTCAAATAATCTTGGCATTGTCTATGCACTTTCATATGTTAAAGAAATTGAGCTGAATATCATGTTAAAATCATGTTGAGGCTATATGCTGGATTTATTGAGACCCACATAGGTCGTATTGCTGTTGAATTATTTATTTAAATTGTAATTTCATACTCAGTCATGTTCATCCAGTTGTGAGGATATTTATGGGATCGCGCTGCACGTCGCCGTAGGCCATAAATGTTTGGGGGCTGCACGCTGCAGTAGACCAGATTGGCGTATATTGGCGCTTGGGCGGGATTCCCCGTTCTGGAGTGTGACATACCAGCAGTGAGTGCAGGCATGATGACATATAAATTTATACATGTGCTTTGGTGAGGGGCTTATGAGCCAGGCACCCGTACAGTTCTGTGTGATTGTGTGTCTGTGTGTTTGTGTGTGTGCTGAAGTGTGCATTTGAGGCAGACAACTTAAGTATGTCGAGGGCGAGAGTGTCTGGCAATATCATTGTGAAATCATTTATTTGACATGCATACTTGGCATGTAGGCATATAGATGCATTTTTCCCCATGCTATGCGGTATTGTGAACAAGCTCTCTACCTTCACTAGGTAGGGGTAAGGTCTGCGTACACATTACCCTACCCAGACCCCAAGTATGGGAATATACTGGGTATGTTGTTGTTGTTGTTGCTATGCGGTATTGTGACATTCATGGTCTGACATGTGCATTGACATATAAGCATAAAAATGTACTTTCCTTATGCCATTTGATAATGAAATTCTTTATTGTGGAAGAAAGTTTTTGGGGAAAAATTACAGTTTTTAAATTTACTCATATTTTAGTGATTTGGTGAAAGAACTGAGTTTTATTGTCATATTTGAAAAATAATTTATATTTTTCCGGAAATTGTGAACGAACAGAGCATCATATCTTGAGTTATTACTTGTATTATTTCATTTATGTTGATACAAATTGTTTGCTAACTGTTGATGATGGACTCTGACTTTTGTCCAAGCTTGTCACTGCTTTGAACATAAGATTAGGTTTGTTATTTATTCAGTACATGGGTCGGTTATACTCATACTACACTTCTGCACCTTGCGTGCAGATGTTGGATGCCGATGTAGCTGAGTACCGCGGGAGCTGGATTTGAAGAAGTACCTATGTTTCAGTCATAACTGCCTCTTGTTCATGGTATCTTTAGAATTTTTAATCTGTTCATGCATATTTTAAACATATGTTGTATTTTATTTCATAACAGATTTATAAATACTAAATCTTAGAAGCTCATGATCTGTATTACCAGTCCTTGGGGAGTGTATTAGAGTCAGTTAAATATTAATTGAATCGGACTATTGTTATTTGCCTTACCTAGCGGGTGAGGTTAGGTGCCATCACGGCTAGTTGAATTTTGGGTCGTGAAAAAAAATCAACGATATACAGCTTCTCTGCACTCCTCAGGACATTTTCTATGAACAAAAATTACCTAGAATGAACTAACAGGTGGTAAATCATCTTGTATTGAAAAGGGAAAAAAAAGGTAGTCGAAATCAATTATGAAAATTGTTGCACAACTTTTGTATAAAGCAACAATCATTGTAACTAACAGGAATATATCAAAATAAGACATCATTAGAATAAAAAAGTTGACCAAGTATTTAATTACAAGTATATTTTATGGGAAGCTCTAGAAGCAAGTTGTAATTTTCTACCTGTGTGAATATAAGCACATCTCATGTGCTCTGTGCAGAGTTAATAATAAGACACGCAAAATATAATGGTTAAAAAGATGAGTGAGTACCTTTTTACTGACATAACATTCAAGGGAATTTTCATATATCTCAGTAAATACACTTCTTAGTTAGCGTAATTCTGACAGTTTGCGAGCCTTGCTGTTGCAAAAATCAAAGATGATACAGCTTCTCTGCACTCCTCAGGACATTTTCTATAAACAAAAATTACCCTGAATGAACTAGTAGGTGGTAAATCATCTTGTATTGTGAAGGAAAAAATAAGGTAGTTGAAATCAGTTATGAAAACTGTTGCACAACCTTTCTATAAAGCAACAATCATTGTAACTAACAGGAATATATCAAAATAAGCCATCATCAGAATAAAAAAGTTGACTAAATATTTAATTATCAATATATTTTATGGGAAGCTCTAGAAGCAATTTGTAATTTTCTACCTGTATGAATATAAGCACAGCTCATGTGCTTTGTGCAGAGTTAATGGTAAGACGCAAAATATGATGGTTAATGCAATGCAACATGAAATCTAAATGATGACCTCTGCACAAGTTGCTTTAAGTGAAGCATTTGTAAATGCATTGGCTAAATGTTGAAGATTAAAAGCTATCTTGATTCCCTCAGATGATGCCCATTCCTTAAAGACATATGGCTCTACACAAACTACTACTACTAAAGAGGAATTAAAGTTATCACCTGCAATGTTGCAGCAGTGAGCAAAGGAGACACCATTTAGTGAATCCGTAAGAGAAAAGTTCCTTATCTTCTTACCATAGACAAAGCATTGTGCAACAGATTTGCATTTGGCATAACTTGTGGTCTTATGTGTGAACATCAACTTAAACTTGTGGTCTTTGATCTTCAGCTTCATATTATTTGGACAAATTATGAAATTCTTCATGATGTACAAACCTATTTCCTTAATTTTTTGTTTGAACCATTGGATAAAAGACGTGCCAATACTTGCGTGAATGAGATCGCCCTAAAAAGAAACTCAATAAATTAAGATGACTAAGTTATTCCGTATATGACTATAATATACTTACACATATGTAAACAATGCTAAATAGAAAGTAATTATAAAGTTTTAAACAATACTTTTTCATCCATCAGAATAATCTCAATTGAAAATGAGCGCTATTAGGTCTGTCGCGATCCGGATTTTCTCAAAGCCTGACAATACGAACCTTTAATTTCAAATTCATTGACTTGCTGTTAATTCGCTAACGAAATTGATTTTAGCCGCCATTAAATCCTGAAATAGACATATGTATTTATAAATATAAGTAGAAACTCCAACAAAATGCTTATAGAAACACATATGAGGCAATCCGGTATTTGAAATAATTGACTTTTTGCTGATGATTCTCCAAAAAATGCATTTGAAAGGCAACCATGGTACATGAGCAAGAATCTGTGGTATGTCCCCAAGATTGGTAAACAACAAATTGCCATAGATACCGGATCTTTTATATATAACATACATCGTGAACAAACTTCACGGAAATTATCTGTTACAGAAATACAATCTCAAGTGAATAAAGATTTGATATGAAATACAAAGCATACCAATCACCTCTTGTACTCCAGAATTGTTGTTTGATATACACACAATGGAGAAAGAATAGAACTATATACTGTAAAAGTAGAACTGATTTGATAAAATTGTGAAATCATGTTACTGGAATCTAGCGCAAAAAAATTTGGAGTGAGGAGTTGAAATCATGATGAGAGATTGGGGGATTGAAACGCCGAATTTGGAGGATGAAATTTTTAGGACAAATAAGGGAAAATGGCGTTCCCAATTGTTGTTCTTTAAAAAAACGTAGAAACTACTGTTTCTTTAAAATATAGAACACCTCATTAATTGTTTTCAAATCCAAAATTTTAAAAGAGAAACTAATTTTAATAGTAGCAAAGCAAGAACCTATTTAAACAAATAATCATAGTGAACTGTATCCACCAGGAGTAAAACAACGATTTTTAATTAGGTATTCTATATTTTATTGGGTGCATAATCATTTATAATTATATCATGATAGAATAAATGAGTTGGTTTTTTTTAAAGATCCATTCAAAAACCACCCACAGACAACCCAGAAGAAATAAAGTTCCCCTTTAGTTTTTATACACACTATTTCACAACTTTGAAGGATCTTTAAAAAAACGTAGAAACTACTGTGTCTTTAAAATGTAGAATACCTAATTAATTGTTTTCAAATTCAAAAATTTAAAAAAGAAACTAATTTTATCTAAATTAACTAATTTGTCCTAAAAGTGCTACATGACATTTTATGTACGTGACACATGGCAAATCTCAGGGCTGACTTTCTTCCTTTCAAGTAAATATAGAGTATTTGAAAAAAAAAGTTTCCTTTCCAAATTAGGCAAGTTCGGAAGTTGCTTAATTGCTTACTACTATACAGATTAGGAATATTGCTCATACACTCGTGGGATGGACCAAAGGTCGTAATTTCATGTAAGTTACCCAAGAAAGTAATGTACAAATATCATCTAGTTTAAATTTTTGACTGCTTGGTTGTACTAACTTCTCATTACATAATTGTACATGATACAAAATTTTTGTATGCATAAAAATTAAAACTAACTCGTATACAGACAGGTTTCTAGGCAGTGACAGAGTCAGAAATTAATAAAAATTCTAATTATAGAATAGCAACATCAGTATTAATAACTGGTTCTTAATTTAATTTTACATATATTTATTAATTAGTTTCTTACTACAAATACAAAATCGTGCTTAACCCCTAGCTGGGTAAACTACTATACATCAGAGATTTGACATTTACGTCTTGTTACTTTCCTACTTTCTCCTTCTAACCCTCACTCTCTCCCCTCCCCGCCCCCAAAAGAAAACCTTTTACGCGCTACAGATACTTATATACAGACAGATAGACAGCCAAATTATACAACAGAGAGGCTTTTTCTCCATTCTGATGTCTCTTGTATTATTGTATATATGAACATTTTCCTAGACTCGAAAAGCGTCAAAATGTGGAATTCAACAGCCTAAAAAGTTTGTTATGATTATCAAAAAAGCTACGTTCTAAATTTTCTGATGTTCCGTTTGGCTTGATATTACACTTTCCATCTTCAACCAAAGTCCCAGCCCTAACGTGCACTGCTCTCCTTTTCTGGACTGACTCGCGTAATTGTGTTTTATAGTTTTATTTTTAACTTTCTTTCTTTCGGGATGACATGTAGAAGAGCAAATATAATTAAGACAACGTACACCTAAATACTACTCCCTTCGTTATGGTAAAATTTGAATTGGCATGAAATTTAAGAAATAAATGAAAACTTCTAAAATTTATGATCTAAAATAAGACATAAATATTTGTGTAATTATAAAATTTTCTTATTAATGTAAAATAAAAAATTTAACTTTAATTGTTTTTAACTTTGAAAAATTGTCATTCTATTTAGAAAAGACAAAATAAATATTCTTACATAAATTAGAAACAGAGGGAATGGCTTGGAACAAGGCACTACATATTGTAAGATCATTAAGGGGTCCATTAGTTGGTTGTATGAGAAAGAAATAATTTCAGAATTATCAAATAATTAACAAGTACAATGTTAAATTTGTTAGATATTTAACATGGTGAAATCCAAGATCGAACGTTATAATAGGATGCAAAATTAAAAATGATTAGTAGTATTGAACATCGTACCAGTTTGAGCTATGACGGAGAATAGATGGACTAGGATTACCCCCC